>JASCZW010004063.1:0-45355 GCA_034211315.2 Aedes japonicus | reverse complement strand
CACTAGTGCAAAAAACCTTTTAATGTTCATTAAATAACCTTATGAAAATTGGTCACAAGGAAACGGTTTGAATTTCACAACGTTACCTTATGAAATGCTATGATTTTGTCACAATCACATCTAATGCTTTGCTTATGGGAACCATATAAGTTTCATTGTATAACCTTATGAAATTCATTTGTGAGTGCAATGAAACTCATGCATTGGTTATACTGATTATTGCTTTAGTATTTTTATTTCTTGTATTTTTTATTTATTGAATTTTACTGAAATTTTCATTTTAACCTATAAAAACAAATTGAGGTTATGAAAATAGAAGCCAATAACAGGCACCAAAATGGTACGCTCGCAGTATAATTAATGTCTATCAATGAAAAATTTTATGACGAGACTACTACTCCTCAAGATGCGGGTATAAATTCCCACGTGATAAATCGCATACATATACGAAGCGGATCAACCACTGGAATCAATGAACTTATCTGCCCAAGTCGGACGTTTATCAATTAATATATGTATTAGACTTTACCTAATTTATGATTTCCAGTAGTTGATTTGCTTCATCCTGCTTACAGGTCCTGTTTCCTGTTTATCCTCTCCTCGTTCGAAGGATGTATATCAGCTCGGAGATTTCGAAATCATGATGAATCCGAATTCATCATGAGTAGCCAAAACAATAATTTGGGCGCGCTTTTTACAATTTCATATATATGCCTTATGATTTTTACACACAAACAACACTCATGAAATTCATAAGGCGGTTTATGGAATTGATAAGAATGACTTGAGAAAATCATTACAATTAACTGAGAAAATCTTAGTTACACACAACGATTTCATAAGGGCCTTATGGAATCAAAATACAGTGGGCTCATACAGTTTCATAAGACAAATTTTATAAAATTCGATATGTTTTTTACATCAGTGTATGATAAACACACTTTTGATTCAACCGCAAAATATGTTTAGCTCAAAGAAATTTTTGAATTGGAACCAGCCACATACTTCATAGTTAACAGAGCCCATCATTTTTGCATATCTGTCATGCGGATTTAAAATCAAAACAAAAATGTTATAATTTCAGCCAGTGTGTATGCTTGAGCTTAACTATACAATCAAATAGAAACAACAACCTGGTAGTTTCAATTAAGCACACTATAGTTCAGAGGAAGTTCTTGCTGGTTGTAGCCTTGGTTGGATGAGAAATTTGTTTATTTATTGAAAATCACTCCAGTCCAACAGCACCAGCAATTAAGGTTTACACTCGTGAGTATTTATTTTTAATAAATCGATCCAACTTACCAAGACAGTTTTTTTTCAGCAAATCACTATGATGTTTCAGCTCTTAGCTGTCATAGAGCATGAAAAATTTAGAGGCTCTCCTGCCCCCGCAATTACCTGCTGACCAAGCTGTTCTGTGGTAACGTAAACGGGGATATATTATTGTCCTACATATTTATTAATGGAATAATAAAAATTATAAATGATAAATATAATTGCATTCTCTTTCAAAAGATTTCCACAGCCAAAATCGAGACCGAAGCCGTATATTCAAACCAACTTTTTTGTGATTGAGTTGGTTCCAACATTATCATAGTTGAATTTACTGGAACGGAAAGCCAACTGTCAAAATATCAACAATATTCTTTTCGACATAACCATTGTATAGTCTGACCATATTTTACTGAGGTTGATTCAAGCATACATTTGTAAAATCAACTTGAAATTTATGATTGCAACAATCATGAACACGGGTTATCGAAAAATCAATGCAAAAGTATGAGTCGATTTTAGATGCAGTATTATCGGCAATCAATATGCAACTGGCGATTTGAAATTGGTTCACTGTTGTAGAACCCCTTGGTCCAAAGTACACCTTGAGTCAGCACCTTGTTATACATATTTGCGCCTGTGTTTTCATTTGCTGTATTATTTTGACAGAATATTTGAGAGTGTGTTCGTGTGAGTTCATTATTAGGGGCGCATTATTGAGCTTGGGACCGAGGCTTGGGACACGATGTGCTAGTACTGACTGAACCCAAGAAAAAATTCTTCTTTTGTATGGGACCTACTGGTCTTAGGGTTGGTCTGATGGTATTATTGATTGAATTATACTTTTTTCTCCGTGAATATGAATCCAGTGAGATAAAGATACTCATAATTGCTCGAGAGTTACTCAGGATTGCTCGGTGTCACACCTGCCCCTAGTTTATGATACAACGCTGACCGTTGTACGAGACTGTATCAATACTTTAATCCAGTACCGAAAGAAAAACACGTACTAGACTAATGGATGCGTTCACACTACACAGCTTATATTACGCGTATAGAGTATCTTTGATAATCGGCGGCTATACATCTAGTTTTCACTCGAATTAATGTACATGTCATTTCGATATCAAGACACTCTATCATCGTAATATAAGCTGTAGTGAGAACGTGCCCTAAATGATTACAACGCTGTACGTTGTATGTCTGTTCCAGGCATTACCCTGATACCTTGCGGATGCGTTTGCGTGAATTTGACGGTTTCCCGCATAGCTTGCATGTCAGAATAATATTATTATAATTAAATGATATTATTAATAGTAAAATATTTGTTCAGAGAACAATGGGGCCGTTTCTTTCGGAGCTCCTGCCCAGCCCGTCGCAAACTCTACGATTGGTGCAAGAAATAGCTCAAAGCTACGAAATGCGTTTATTTTAGTATTGTAACAATCTGAGGATTGAACCACATACAAACTTACAATTTTTCGGTTTTTGAATCGTTACTTTTTAATATTAATAATATCATTTAATTATAATAATATTATTTGACATGCAAGCTATAGGAAAACTATCAAATTCACGCAAACGCATCCGCAAGGTATCGGAGCGTACCTGGAACGGACATACAACGTACGGCGTTGTACTCGATAGAAACACGTTCACTGCAACATATTACGTGATATAGAGTGTCTTGATATCGGATGACATGTACGATAATTCGGTGAAAGCTTTGGATGTGCTGTGCTGATATCAAGATGCTCTATGTGCATATTATAAGCTGTAATTAATGACGTACTATTAGTCACAGTACATTTCATTGCTGAATAGAAGTATTGGACAGTTCTACGGCGATCAGCGATAATATCATAAACTAGGGGCGGGACACTGAGCAACGAGCAATTATGGTATCTTTATTCACTGGGTCACGGAAAAAAGTAATTCAATCAATATTAAGACTATACAAGACAGGTCCCCATACAAAAAGACACTGCGGATTCGATCAATCTTCGGTCCCCAGCTCGGTCTAAGCAATGTAAGCCTATAATAATGAACTCAAATGTTCTAAAGTAACGTAAATGAAAACGCAGGCAAATGTATGGCAAGATACTGACTTCAGGTACTGGACAGGGATTCTACAACGTGTAATTTCAAATCATGAGTTACATATTGATTGTTGACTCAATACTGCATCTAAAAATCAACTGTCTTTCGATAACCCACATGTGCATGATTGTAACAATCATGCATTTCAAGTCTAACTAATGTATCTTGAATCAACCTCAGTAAAGATATAGTTGATTCAACTATACAGTAGTTATAATCGAAAAAATATTGTTAATATTTGACGGTGCTTTCCGTTAATAAATTCAACTATGATAGGCAGACAACTCAATCTGGATTAGTTTTGAACTACTGACTTCAGTTCAGTTACAGTTGTGAAATCTTGAGCAATTATATTTATCATTTATAATTTTATTATTCCATTAATAAATATATGTGACATAATATCACGTTGCATTACCGTAAAATTTCCTTGGTCAACAGATAATTGCAGAGAATAAATCTTCATGCTCTATGATGGTAAAGGCTGAAACATCATGATATTTGCTGAAACCGTCTTTAATTATAAATGCTCGAGTGTAAATATGAGTGCTGGTATGATGACTAGATGATTTCAACAAATAGACAGATTTCATCACGCCATACGAAACCTCGTGGAACTTCTCTGGCCTTGTTTCTGACTGATTGTATGGTGCTTCGAAACATACACTTTGGTTAAATTATAACATTTTGTTTTGATTTAATAACATGACAGGCTGTAAAGATGATAATCTGTTAAATATGACAATGATTTAGTTTCAATTCAAGGGATTTCTTTGATAACATATTTTTGGTTGGATCAAAGTGTGTTTATCATACGCTGATATATCGAATTTTTATGGGATGTATGAAACTGTATGAGCCCACTGTCATAGATACATATGAATCGTTGTGTATATTTAAGATTTTCTCAGTTGACTAACCGATGATTTTCTCCGTCATTCTTATCAGTCCATAGGCCGCCTTGTAATTTTCATGGTATTGTTTGTGTGTAAAATCATAGAGACATATATATGAGGTGTAAGCATGGAACCATTGTTTGTACTCATGATGAATTCAGGACATGTCAGTGTTCGAATCTGTGATATACATTTCAGGCAGGAAGGCAGGAAAGAGGCAGGGCCTGCTGTGGAATGAAACAGATCAGCTGCGGAATCATGGGAGTAAGTCTATTACGCTGTATTGAATTGATAAATCCGACTAAAACGGGCGCAAGTTCATTGATTCTGATCGCTTCTCTGTATGCGATTTATGCGTGGTATTATACCGCAACGAATGTAATCTCGTCATAAAAATTTTCGTTGATAGATAATTATTATACGAAACTGATACCATTTATTGGCTTCTATTTCATAACCTCAATTTATTTTATAGGTCATTTCAGTAAAATTCAATAAATAAAGATACAGAAATAAAATACTAGAAGCAATAATCATATAACAATGCATGATTTCATTGCACTCTAGGAATATAATGAGGCACTTATATGTTTATAAACAAGGCATTAGATGTGATTCAACGACAAAATCATGGCATTTCATGGAGCAGTATGAAATCAAACCTTTCTATGACCATTTCATAAGGTATTTAATGGACATTAAGATTCCTACGCCTAGTATCAGATTTCTTTCCGTGTGGCTATTCAACATTCCTACCTTTGTAAAACTAGTTTGACAGTGAAACAATCAAGGCAAAGTTTTGTCATGAATATTTACCGTAATCAACGTTATGTAATCCTCGCCCTGTCATCATGTCTTCTGTAGTTGATAATGAACATTGTAGACAATGTTGCTGGATTCGAACTATCAGCCGAGCTCAGCTTATTGCTGGCCCTCTCTATATGCCTAGTCCATCCTCGTAATGAAACGACATCATCAGCCAACTACCGGCCTATGTAAATGTAAAATGATGCAGAACGCTCTGCTCCTGGGCCTCTGCTTCAAATCTGCGCCTATTTTGTAGCTGCTGCTCTGCATGGCAAAGGGATTTTCCCTGACGTAGGCATACTTCTGTTATTGAAGTTGCCACTGTTACCTATAGACACTCCAATAGACTGGACAACATGATTCTGGCAATGGATTCATCCAAGACAGCCTGTCAAATCATGTAGATGTTCGTTTTAATTTTGCATGGCGGCATCAGTATAGTGTCTACTCTGTTACCTATAGACACTCTAGTAATGGACCGGACAGCATTGCTTGCTTGTGACATCCCAAACAGACATTTCCCTCATTTCCATACATTGACGGTGGAACAATCTATCCATAAGTATTCAAATCAGTGCTGCAGAGGCTGCAGAGCGTGATTATAAATGGCCACGAGTTGATGGAACTGTGCATTCTGTTGACGTGAGTTTTTGATCAGAGCATGAGTGAAGTGTTTTTCGTTTTTTGAAACGCATTTTTTAGGCATTCCCATCCTCATTATCTTGGGGAAAATCAGTGTGCAATTTGTGAATCACGCAAAAAACCACGGTAAACTACCGTACCGAGGGATTAAATTAAGCCAACCCGGAATGCAAATAACAATGCAATTACAATTTCATGTATCTAATGGCAAGTATTGCCAAAATATAAATTTACTGTTCATGTATCGAACAAACAAAGAGTAAAATTGTGTAGCTGTGGAATCTACTATACATCCCTTCAATGCTAAATTTTCAGATGAATTAATGAGCAATACAGTGTAATGGCTAACTCAGACTGTTCGAAAAGTAATGTACATTGTTAAGATTGCCTTGTTGATATCTCAGTAACAGAGATTCTATTTAGCCCAAACAGTAAATCTAATGTTTTCTTATCGTCACTGACAATACCATGAATTAATACATGTATTGATTCTATAGTATGGTTACTGTCTGACACAGTAATAAAATCTATAATATAACGAACCTATTTGACTAAAAAATGCGTTTGATTCCTTCCGTCAACCGTAGTGCAGGTTGATATCAATATGAGACTAATAGTATACCCAGGCGTTCAGGTTTTACCATAGGCACATGTCATTTGACTGAAATTTCATGAAAGTAGCCCAAGATAGGCGTAGTCAGTAAAAATGGCCAGTTTCTACTACAAGATTTTCCCGTGTGTGTTACTGAGAGGAAAGTTACTCGCAAAATATCTTGCCTATGATGAGACTAACACCCACTAAGCACTGCAGCGCAATATTACGTGATATAATTATCTTGATATCAAATGACGCCAGATATTATTTCCAGTGAAACTAGATGTATAGATTCTACAGTATCAAGGATGCTCTATATCATAATATAACTTATGGGCAGGTGTAGCTCTAATGGTACGTTGCTTTTCTGCTTATATTACAGCAGTATAGAGTATCTTGATATCAGCAGCACAATTCATCTAGTTTTGACGAAATAATATTCATGTTATTTGTTCAAGATACTCTATATCACGTAATATAAGCTGTAGTGTAGACGTGCTGTAAGAGCCCGTTCGCACCTGGCCTTATATTTTGCCTGGGAAAGATTGAATTGCGGCTGCATAAACATATTCTAGTTTCATTTAACCGTAGTTTCCGCAGTGGAAATATATTTATCATATAAATTTAATTTAACTACCTATGTGTAAAACAAACTAAATTTCAGTAATTATTTCGAAGTGGCTGATTAAGATTGTGACATCTTTTGAGCCTCTTTCTTGATTAACGTACGCGGCAACTACGAAAACAAGATTTGATACAGCGCTTACATTTAGTTCAAACATTGAAGTATGATTGTCTGAACTGCTATTTGTAAACGGTGAATCAATATTTCTATTTCTTTATTTTCTGTGACACAAAATATTTATTTGGAATAAAATGCTAAATATTAAATACTTGCATTTACATTGCTCTGTAAGAGAATCTACGCATGTCAATGCGAACTACCTACTATTTTAAAATTTATTTAAAATTTAATTAAATTTTGTTTATTTGAAACATTTTATTATCAGCATATCCAAACAATGATGCTGCTTTCGAAGCCCATACCTTGGCATCAAAATGGCCCCCTGTCGGAAAGCAATGCAACTCTATTGCCCGTTCGCTGCATCTGCTTAGCTAGATAATCCATGTCATTGTGGTATGGGCAATATAGAACTGAAAGATATGACGGAAGCTGACAATTACGCAGAGTTTCGGAAGTGAAGGAGCCAGTACTTTTATTTGATGGATCACGTGAATAATTAATTGCTTCTTTCAGAATGATCTATGCGATACTTGGGAAATTTGCATTTGTCTGTACTGTCAGTGATGTCAGGAGCATACTGAATGAATGATGGAAAATGAAAGTCAAGGAGGAGTTGATTTCAAACTAGTGCAGTAAAGTGTATCTGCAAACCAAGTATCAGTTGGGTTTTCCACCCCTGCAATTTAGTCAATCTGAAATTTTGTTTGTTTCTTCTGATTGTCTGACCGGCACTGTGATAGCTCGGGCCGCTTTTCTAGGTGGAAGCAAGCAAAGTATTGATTTTAAAATAACCGTATCTTTAGGTACAAACAATGGCCTGTGCATTTGTTCAAGACTGAAGCGTTGTTTAAGACCACCAAGACAGTTTACACAGTTTGGATGTCGTACGGCTGAGACTGTTGTTTCAGCCAGACGGAGTTCTCTCCCGTGTGCGTGACAGGTATCACAGAGATCAGGCCATGGTATTTCAGTTATTTAGATGTATAGTTGCTGTCATCAAGATGGTCTATATAATCACGTAACAGTAGTGTGAACGTGCTGCTAAGATCAGCGAATCTCACGCTCTAGATGCGATTTTTCTTGGCTAATCGAGTAACATCGATCAAACTCAATGTCGCCCAATAGTCACGCAATTTATATGATATTCTTGAATAACACGGCCGAATCAGAACAGAGGCCTCAAGTATGTACGGCCAGGTGCTGTGCGCAATTGTACTCGGATACTGCAACAGTGATTCAATTTCCGTCTTTGCAGTTGTGCGAAGACCCCATTGTCGTGAAAGGCGCGTTTCAGATGGCATTCCTCTGTCACAGATAGTAAGAGCAGTGTGCTTTGATGTCACGTGATTGAACGTTTTCAGTCGTCGGCGTACTGATAAGGTGTTGTTGGTGACACTTTCACTTTTGTTTGTTTCTTCTCGTCAGTCTGGCGAGAGTTTTTGTTTGTTGAATTCTGGCTTCATAGAGAGTCATGGAAAACTGAATCCAGGTATATCGTTAGGTGAAGCAATGGATGAGGTAAGTGGTTAATTTAATAAGCAAGTTCCGACCAATCATTGCAACTTTAATTAAGGCATATTTGATTGGAGGCTGAGTATAGTACCTCAAGAGGCACAAGCAACCTCCACCTCTGCAGTCAGACTGTCTCGGCTAACCATCGAGGCCATTAAGCAAATGGAAGGAGACATGCGGATCATGGCAGATAGCTTACGCGAAGAAGCTGCAGCTAGGACTCCTCTTAACGAAATATATGGTCAACATAGCTGAGTAATTTCCGGTTTCTGAGACGTTAATGTAGTGTCTCATCGATCTGGCAAAACTTGATGAGGATCACTCGCCAAAGAACGACGCTGTCAGCATCGAACTCTGTGATCGATACATTCTGAAAGCAGCTCTCGTGCATTATTTGAAAATAATGTTACACTTCGCTTCCCAGTAAGTACAATAAGCAAAGTAATGCTCAATCAAAGATCCTATCCACATCAAATGTCTTTAAACAGGGGTATACAGAATCCGATCTACGACGAGATGCTGGAAAAGCTTAAAAATATATTGACATAACGGTTTTTTCTAGCGGCTTTGGAAAGTTTAGAGCAAAGCGTTATGCCCTATTTGCCAAACGAATGGGAAAAAATCAAAGCTATCATTCTCAATGGATGACAGAGGAAACTGGCATATTTACAGTTTAACCCGACACTGCAACACGATGCATTTTCAAATGCCAGATTGTTACCAGCGGAAACGACGTCCGAACAGGTAATGTGCCGGTGACTTGTAGCGTAACAAGTCAGCCTCCTGATGCAGCTCAATTGAAATGCCTCTGCAATAGCGGAGGAGAAGCGTTGAAAACTCAAAGATTTTTACCAGTTCCTCCTCAAACAATTCATATTCCATCTCTTATGACCCATTGTGTTTACCAGAGAATGAGATGACGAATGTTTTGATTGACTTGGCAGAAGAACGATCATATCAAGAGTTGGATTATTTGGAAGACGAAAGGATTTATGACGAGCAAAATGGTAATTTCCATAATACACAAATCAATAAACGCTTACAAACAACAAATAATATTGTTACAGATAAATCGAATACTGCAGATGCGATTCAGGATGCAAAAACGCATGGCAACGTACACGACGATCATCGTCAAAATTCTGGAATTGTAGATGTGGCAGTCTTGGGAAGTTCAGAACCAATGTAAGAAGATCAAACTTAATATGTGTTAAGGATGTGCCATTGATTTCAAATTTATATACATGAAATAGAGTGAAAACCTTGAGAAAATCTTAAGTGAATAAGTTTGTCTTTTGTTACAGTGAAAATACTGGAAATCCTCATCAGAGCTGTGAGTCGGAAAAATCGAACATGATGAGCTCAACTAACTCGACAGCTTTACTAGATGTTCACATAAACATGAACAGAAGATTTAAGCTTCAAAGGACGTATGGAGTACGCTATTCGGAATATGAACATGATGTTGCAGCATATATTCTATTGAAGTCGGGAATCAGTTCTTATAAATTCAAAAGAGCCAATTTGCATCTTCCCAGTCTTAAATCCACTCAACGACATATTTCCCGACACACACACAATACGAGAGAAGGTGTTTTAATGATTGACCCGTTGCTTAAATACTTGAACGCCAACAATTTTCCAAAAGTTGTAGCATTAAGCGAGGATGGAACATCCCTGTCACCCAACCCGGAGTACTCACCTCGAACTGATTCTGTGCGCGGTCTCGTTGCACCGTTTGACAGTCAAGGAATGCCAATCCTTGAATTTTTCGGGCTTCTTCAGCGGAAAAAAATGATGAATGATTTGAGAAGATACACAGTTGGAGAATATTTATACGTTGTTATGGCCATTCCTATGGTTGTAGGTGCATCTCCGTTTTGTGTCCTATACATGTGTAGTGACAACAAATTTACGCATCTTCAAATATCACAGCGCTGGAAACACGTAGAGACTCAACTGAAAAACTGGAGTAAACGTTGTAGCGCATGCATCCGATGGTGATCCACGTCTTTTACGCGCCATGAAGGAAAGGACACGTCTTCCTCATCCAGTTGCAAACAAGTTATATGGACCATACTTCATAGCCAATATTAAGGACGAAGTAGTTTGCATCCAGGATACGATACATCTTGTCAACAAGCTTCGGCACTCTCTTCTTAATCCAAAAAAGCACATGACTATAGGTGGGGATAGGTGCTACGTAATTGTGACCACACTGCATTCTCATTTGTTTCTATGTCATAATATTTTAGGAAATACAGTGTATCTTCTCAGTATATCAGACAAATGATTGAGCATGGAGATAAAGCTGTACACAAAATGAACTTATCTGATTTAAACCCAGCCGACAAAATGAAATTTGATCCAACATTAAAATTGATGGCACTCGATTTGATCGAACACTTGGCTGAAGTAGTTCCAGATTGTGAAGGCACAGTTGTGTATTTGAAAATTATGCGATTAATATACATATCCTTTGTCGAGGAAGAAATTTCGCCAACAGAAAGAATATGTACAATATGGTTTGTAAATAAGGCATATAGGAAAACATAACGTTATACCTTTGTTTCATTTTTAGTACTGCTCTTTTCTTAATTCGTGCATGGCGTTGGCAATGTCTTGACGCAGATAACAGCATTCAACACTGTACAACATCAAATGTGTACTGGTGTTTAGAATTAAATGCACATGAGTTGATTCACTTTCTGGTAAACTGTTACGGTCAATGACTACCATCAATCACACGGCAGTTAACTTCACTATGAAGGATGTTGAACAAAGAATGCAACGTGTACAAATCAAGCTTCTAATTGCGCATCGTAGAAAAGATGTACTCTCGTTCCCAAGTCTTCGCAAACAAGTCTTCAAATCCTTGGTAGCCACATCATACGATCTGCCAAATGATGACCAGATTGCACATCATATTAGAATAGCCGAGCATAAAGCAGCTGAGCTTCTCATTTCGGTTGGGTTCAATGAGAAAAAATTAACTTCACAAACAGCTTGATCTTACGAAACACCAACTTAAAAGCTGAGTTCGAGTTTGTGAATATAAACGACATATACGAAGATAGTACAGATGGTAACTCTTTAGTTAGGTAAATACTTATATGTAAGAATTATAATTTATCCATTATAAGTTATAGGTACCAATTATATTCAACTCACATCGAACGAATCAAGCACAATACATTATGAACCTATCATCGAGTGCGCAAAGAAAATTTTTCCTAAGACTGGAGGAAAAAATATTCTCAAGCGCTGTGAAACCAAAAGGACTAGAAACATTTTCAGAATAAAAGCAAAGATGCTTTGGCTTTTGTCTTCAGGACGCGTAAGAAGGACAAACGATCGCTTTGCAACGCTTTCATCGTATTCGGACAGATTCGAAGATTCGTCAAACTGCAAGAGAGGATATTCTTTGATTATATTGACTTTGTAAAATATTTCTTTATGCTTTGCTCTTTAGAACGCTTGATTTTTTTCAATTATTTGATTTCAATGAAAATACAAAAATGAGCATATTGTTAGTAAGTTCGCAATCCTGTAGTTTCGTTTATTTATCAAATTGCCAGTGCATCATGGTCGAAATGTGCAAGTATTATCTGATCATGTCAGTGTTTTTACAATTAGTGGGTAGCCGCTGTTTATTGTACTCCGCGTGAAACTTCCGGAAACCTGTACGATTCTTCGTAGTGAGCAACTCAGCTTTATTCTTTCATCCTTTCATTTTCCTCGGGTGCTCGGGAGAATTGCATTTTGGGCAAATTTTTTAAGTGAATTTCAATCCGAGTTCCAATTCAATTAGAACCAACCACTTGAAAAATTTCCTATCCGATATTAATCACTTTCTAAACTATAATTAAACTGTAACTAAACTATAGCTTAGCTTAGCTTGACTGACTGCACGTATCGATGGTTGCTACTCCGTGATTGATCAGAATCAGTGAAATTGCACAATGAATCAACTGAATGGGGCTGGGAGTAACCGACCATTCTCACTGTACACGTTTCAGTGACTCAATTTCTTTAATAATCAATAACGGCGCCGACCACGTCCTTGCAATCAGTTGGGAATAGGGAAGGAAAGTTAGTGTGACCTTTGCTTATTAGGGACCGTGTTTACCTCTGCATCCCCACAAAGGTCACAGGAAGGAGGTTTTTCTATGTTAGTAGGGCTCGATGGATCAGGATTCACCTTGATAAGTGATGTGATCATATATATATATTATGCATTATGAAATTAAATGAACATTCACACATACACACATGTATACATACACAAACATACACATACACTCAGTAGCAAAAAAAAGAAGCGAAAAACCGAGCAAAACCCAGCTCCCAAAAACCACGTTGTTCAACCCCAAGTCTCCCCGCCAACCATCAATACTTCCAAATGAAAATCTGACAATCCAATAACTAATGTATAGACCTTATGCGATCAAACCTCATGCCGACAAAACCTACAGACCCGAAGCTATCACAACATATGCGAAAAAAGCCATCCCTGGACACAGCAACCCCAAAATCCGCACCCCTGTGAAGGGCCCAGGTAGCACACTAAAAACCTCTCCACAGCCTACAAAAATACAGAAAACAATGTGGACAAAACTTGAAGTACCCCACAAAGTGGTCGGACCACAGCTGGCGTCAAAGTTGACACACCAACACGAGCACCTCTCACCCTCACCCAATACTAACCCTGCCGAAACATCGGTGCAAAAAAAAAAAGCCGAGGTGAATCCATCTTATTAATACACATGATTTGTTACGCGTGAAATATCCCAAACAACTAGTGTAACCCACGAAGAACTTTGAAAATATGGCATTCAGTATGAATTGGTTTGTGAAAACTACGTATACAGTGTTATACAGTATTATTAATAAAATTCAGCAAGGTCAGCATCGGGTGAAAAAGGGAAATGCCCACGTTGGTACGTCAGCCCCGACGCAGCTGCAGTCCAAACCACCCTATGGAAACAGTTCAAATCCCGCCCACACAATCCTCCGTACCCCTACAAGCCCCGAAGAAACCTCCAATATGCCACCCAAACCCTCACAGAAACACGGACCCCTGAAATCTTCACGTCCAAAATGACTCCCTCACATGCCACGACAACCCCAAATCTATAAACCCTATCAACATGAAACCTGATCACACCAGGTCCATCATTTTGCACAATGCCGTCAAACCTTCATCCAAAACACCGACAATTAACAAAGTTACGGAGGCTGAACATGGAGTCTTCCGCCAACAAAACCCGCTCGGCCTCTCCCATGCCACTGAGTGTACATACTCATACATATGCATACATATCGAAACAAAAAATATTGGAATGGGACACAAAAGGAGAAAATGGAAAGAGCTCACCCGGGTTTCAGAACATTCCATTGCTGTGGTTGTAACATCGAGCAACCAGAGCAGGTCCGCGTACCCTCCAGATAACATTCTGTTCTTAAGGAGATGGTCGACCATGAACGCTAAACGACCATTAACCAAACATCTCCGAGTGACGCGGGTGAACTCGAGCTCCTCCTGTCGCCGCAAGGCTGTATGTTTGGGGTTCCGTCTGCACCGGGGACACTTTGTTTTTACACCAGTCGAAAGCCTCGTGTTGGACCGCAATCAACTCTTTAGTGATCGAATCATTATCAAGATAAAAAGTTCAACACTACACAATAATTTCCGCTAAATATTTAATTTTCTCGAAAATTTGCAGATAAAATAAGCAGCGAAGCACAAACACGTCAGTCCCGGAGCGCGACCTACTTCGATCTATAATTAAACTGTAACTAAACTATAAACTATAAACTAATATATTATTTTTGTCCTTAAAATCCTAAAGCATTATTGCTTGTTGATTCTTGTATTCATTATCTTGTAGAAACCAAAACAAATGCTTGGTTGCCATGATCAGCAAAAATAAAAATTTGGATTATCAACGCATCGGCACCTTCGGCACCTTACGGCAACACGCAGAACATTGCAACGCATGTAGGCACACTAAAACAAAATAACACAGAAGAAAAGTGTGCTGAGCGACTCACCCCTTGGGTGAGGATTTTTATTAAATGGGTAGGAATTATACAAGGGAGTTTATCATTTGGAATGTTGAGGTTTGTGCGTTGAATATACAACAGAACAATTTTGAATATTGAAGGAATTATCCTGGCTCGATGATGGATAACTGGTCAATATGATTGAATAAACTTTGAATTTTGATTATATTAAATTTGAAAAACTTTGGTTACAAACTGCCATGGCTCTAACCATACGGAATTTTTACAGACATTTGTAAGGTTAAAATCAATATCTTGCTCATTGTTTACTGCATTAATTGTTCTACTGTATATTTATGTTTAATACTAGCTGAACCCGGTGCGTGCGCTGCTACGCTTGCAACTAAATGAAGAAAAATTTAATGTAACTGGCACTTTTATGGTTTTTTTTTCGGAATGAGTTTTTTTTTTTCTTGAATAAGCAGGGGTTCAAACTTCTATCAAAACATGCTTCTTATCCGAGAAACACACGTTTTGTGTTTAACTAAGGGTGGTTACAATCATTGCCTTCAAAACCCCCTACATTCCAAATTTGGTTCCATTTGCTTGATTAGTTCTCGAACCATCGCACTGGGCTCATCGATTATAATAAAAATTTAAGTTTCATTTGTTTATCCCCTTCAAAAAGGGGAGGGGTCTTGAACTACCATAGAAACATTCTTGCCTTCAAAACCCCCCACATGTAAAATTCGATTCGATATGCTTGATAGTTCTCGGGTTATGAAGAAAAGTGTGTCTCTTTTGTATGAGAGCGCCCCTTCCTGAGAGAGTAGGGGTCTCAAACAATCATAAGAACCTTCCCCAGACCCAAAACCCCATCATATAAATTTTCACGTTGGTCGGTTCAGAACTTCTCGACTCTATAAGGGTCTGACAGACAGACAGATAGACAGAAATTCATTTTTATGTATATAGAAATCTAGCCTCCAAAAACCCCCATATGCTAAAAAGGTTTCATTCACTTGATTAGTTCTTGAGTTATGCAGAAATTTGCTTTTTATTTGTATGGGAGCCCCCCCCCCATTTGAAGTGGGGAGGGGTGGTGAAGTGCAAAAGAAACATTTCTCGCCTCCAAAAACCTCAACATGCCAAATTTGGTTTCATTTGCTTCATTGGCTCTCGAGTTATGTTAAAAATTATGTTTCATTTTTATGGGAGTCTCCCCTTCCAGAAGGCGAAGGGGTCTCAAGCCACCTTAGAAACATTTATTTCCTTCAAAAACTTCCACATGCCAAATTTGGTTCCATTTGTTTGATTTGTTCTCGAGTTATGCAGAAATTCGTGTTTCATTTGTATGAGAGACCCCTCTTTCAGTTAGCGGAGGAGTCTTAAACCACAATAGAAACATTTCTTGCCTTCGAAAACCTCCATATGCCAAATTTGGTTTCATTTACTTGGTTAGTTCTTGAGTTATGCAGAAACTTGTGTTTCATTTGTATGGGTGCCCCCCCCCCCCCTCCCCTACCAGAGAGGGAGGAGAGGTCTCGAACTACCGTAGAAACATGTATTGCTTTCAAAATCCCCGCAAGCCAAATTTGGTTCCATTTGCTTTATTAGATCTAGAGTTATGAAGAAATTTCTGTTTCATTTGTATGACAGCACCTCTTCTAGGAGAGGGGAGGGGTCTCAAACTATCATCCAACCATTTTTCGCCACCAGAAAACCCCACATGCCAAATTTGGTTCCATTTGCTTGATTAGTTCTTGATATATGCAGAAACTTCTGTTTTATTTGTATGGGAGCCTCCCTTTTTAGAGAGGGGAGGGGTCTCAAACTACCATAGAAACATTTTTTGCCTCCAAAAACTTCCACATGCTAATTTTGGGTTCCTTTGCTTGATCAGTTCTCGAGTTATGCAGAAAAATGTGTTTCATTTGTATGGGAGCCCCCCCTTTCAGATGAGGGAGGGGTCTTTTACTATCTTAAAAACGTTCGCCGGCCTCAAAAACTCCTGCGTACAAATTTTCATGCCAAACGGTTTTTCCGCTCGCGAGTTAAATCGTGACAAAGGAAACCCCAACTCATTTTTATTATATAGATTTCAAATGAAAAAGCTAGAGATGGATGATATTTGAACATTACTAGTCTAGTCAAGCAGGAGGCGACGAAATCATGACCAGTACATATAACCAACGCGGTATACTCAGTAACCTTAATTACTAAAGTTTGGTAAATTTACTTTTACTTTTTGAAACAGACGTATCTGATTTTGTAAACAAAGAGGGAAGTAAGATTCAAACGTTAACTTGAAACCCTTAGAACTTTCATGTAAACAAGGGCCACCAACACAAGGAATAACGCTTCCCTAACATGACGGTGATGCTAGTTTCCGTGAGGATGGTGATAGTTTAGAAAAATTTACGTTTGAATCTTCATCTCTTTGTTTACAAAATCAGATACGTCTATTTGAAAAAGTACTCGAGAGTTAGGTACCGGAAATCAATAACGAAATGTCAGAAGTTACGGAGGCTTGGTACAAACTCAATTACCGATTACAACACATCAGCTTTACTGCTGTGTGTTTAGTAATTCATTACTAAGCTCATAATTTCAAACGAAATCAGTGGTTTCCACCTTACAACGTTTTTTCGTACCTTGGTTTCCACTGCACACTGCAGTAGTGATTTTAGTGTACATAAACAACGTTGGTTTCAAATATTCGCATCAATCCTAGTAGCCATCATGAGAAACGGACCACTCCAAATCGATTTCCTTAAAAGTGTCATTCAAATTTTGATCACCGGAGAACCTTCACATTCTTCCTGGTCCAGTCCGAAAACGAAATCAATTTTGCAAACCCTTCCCAATCTGCGTATAAAACTCGATCAACTGCAAGCGATCGCGATGCTCCCCCCAAGCATGGAAACAAAACTTCAAGCTTTGCAAAAAGTCCAGCTTGATATGATGAATAAGGAAACTGTATTCCATAAGCATGTCCACTCGTTAGAAATGGAATTCCATACCTCGATCGGAGAGCTGTACGAGAAAAGGAAGCAAATCATATCCGGAACATATCAACCTATCAAAAGAGATCTACTAAATCCAGAAGACTTTGAAGTTGGCCCAGATGAACAACTCAAAGGTGTTCCGGAATTTTGGCTTACGGTTCTGAAGAATACCCCTGCCCTACAGTGCATAATCTGGGAGGCAGACGAGCCAGCTCTGAAGCATCTGGTTGACATTCGCACGGTCCTTTTTGATAAACCGAATGCAGGGTTCACCTTGCAGTTTGAGTTTGAGCGGAACGAGTTCTTCAACAATGAGGTACTCACGAAAAAATATTTGATGGAGTGTGCTCCCAATAATGAAGAGCTGTCCAAATTCACCGGATTTGAGATCTATGAAACCATTGGCTGTGAAATTGATTGGAAGGAGGGACACAAATTGACTGCTGATGGTGCTCCAGGTGAAGTACGTAGGTTAAGTTCGTTTTTCAACTTTTTCGATCCGATGAGATTATTGGAGGAATGCAATCCGCTGACTAGGAAGCAGTTTCTGGAAACGGACTTTGAAATGGGCTATTTCATCAAAGAATTGATTCCTAGAGCAGTCCTGTTCTACAATGAAGCGATGGCGGGTGACCAAGAAGAGCCTATGGCTGAAGAAGCTATTGCATCGGAAGAGATTTTAAAGATTGAAAGTTAACAAATTTATTTTCGTTGCATCATAAATAAAATATTAATGAAACTGTATCTTCAATGTTCTTTGACAGTGTCTACTTGATTATTCAAGCATTGATTGAATAACCCAGGAAAGACTGGAATTAAGCACCGCTTTCTGAGCCCGTCATTATTATGTGCAGGAAATAATTTCATTTCACGCATCGAAAGAAAAAAAATACAGATGTCAAATACGTGGGTCACATGGTGGAGTAGGAAACGTGCTACATTATACTGTAGGTACGTGTGGTTGGAGCTTAGCCGAATGAGTTTACGAGTCGGTGAAAATAGCTCGAATAAACACGGTTTGAGCAATGCGCAAACAGTTCATGTACGAGAGAACGAGTCTCATGTACCGTCGTGTAGCGCTCATTTTGACTCAGAGAGCTACGTTAAACTACTAATTTCCCAATAATTCCCAATAGAAATTCTCATTAATATTAAATCAGTAACTAGTCCTACGACGGTATCTCAATGTTGATAAAAGTTCACATAGTATCCGTCTTCCTTAGCTTGTCGAAAGAAGTTCATAGTTTGTTATGAGAGGCCCTGCACGACGGTAGGTGTTTCCAGTGTAGAGTGGTCTAGAAGCATATACCTGTTCTACTGGATAGAGTTAAAAAATGTTTTGTTCAATTTATACACTTCGGGTTAATTTGAAAGTTTTTCATATGCCGATATGTGTTTTAAAATGTAGAACAGTAGAATAAGTATTTTTTCGGAGACAAGCATAATTATTATGTAACCTATCGCTGGATATTTCTATAAATCCAGACATTTCCATTATAATTTATTGATTTGTAGATTTAAACAAGTGGAATGTTTGGTAACAGTCACATATGTTTACGTTGAAATTAAGTGCTGATAGATGCATGAAGAAGTCTGTTAACGTTAAATTTCGGACATAATTCAAAAAAAGACAATAAAAGGACATAATTTCAATATAAAAGAGTAAAACATTCATTAATAATAGTTCATTGAGATGTTAATCCTTTTTTTGCTTGTCTTAATTCCGCACAGTATCCTCAGATATGCTAGCGGGCAGGTTCTTCATCTTATCTTGGAATTGTGAATCCCATTTGCTTTCTTGTTAGTTTAAAAAAAAATCCGCTAAACCAGAGCCCAGTATTTTTTATATCGAGTGAAGTTCGGGACAGTTTTTGGCACGTAGGGTATGTGTCCCTTGACTCAGTCTAATATGCAACAATACATTACATTTTTCATTGTAACTCATAAAGTATTTGACCTGGAAACAAAATTTAACTAGCTATACACTTCCTAAGATATGTTTAATAAGCCATCTGGTAGTATGTATCATGAATAGTTACACAACTCGTTTTATAAAGTCAGAAATTTTCGAGAGATATGGATGTTATGTCGGTCTATCGGTACCAAATTGGGTCTATTTATGGATGCAAGTTCATCCCATTCGATTGATTTTTTACAAAATGCAATCTTCGTACGGGTTTCTTCCCGATTTTCTGATTCAAGGCGTTCCCAGCTGTATTTGCTCTACCCAACAAACAATTTCACAAATCAAACTAAAGGGTGATACGGTCAAAATTTGGTCAAGGGAAAACGCGTGTAAATCGGTGAAATCGTTTATTTAAAAAATCAAATTAAATTTCTTTTTCAAGTTCAATTAGTATAAAATTCAGGAAAAATATTCAGTTAGGCTTCCGCTTTTCCAAATCCGAATTGCCGGGCCTTACGCTTGACCCCTGCCATCAGATTTTGTACAGCCACCTTGTCCACCTTCTTCGCCGCAGAAAGCCAGTTTGCCTTGAACTGCTGCTCGTCCTTAGCAGTTTTTTTGGTCTTCTTTAGGTTCCGCTTGACAATAGCCCAGTATTTCTCAATTGGGCGGAGCTCTGGCGTGTTGGGAGGGTTCTTGTCCTTGGGAACCACCTGCACGTTGTTGGCGGCGTACCACTCCATGGCCTTTTTACCGTAATGGCAAGATGCCAAATCCGGCCAAAACAGTACGGAACAACCGTGTTTCTTCAGGAAAGGCAGCAGACGTTTATTCAAACACTCTTTCAGGTTTTTTAAATGCAAAATTGAAAGAAATACGTCAAGTTGATATTGACCAAATTTTGACCGTATCGCCCTTTATACTTAAACTGCTAAGAAACACTTAAGTGATTTTTACATATGATTTAGCGATCATTCGACATTCAAAACATTATAATTCACTCTACACAAATTATGTTACTTGAATTTGTGTTAAGATGAGCAACTTGAACAACATTCAACCGGAACTCAGACATTTGTATGGTAAATATTACCAATAACATCATTTTTACTACGCTTTTCATACAACAGGCCATAGTTGGGAACATAGAAAAAAATATGTCCCTAACTTTGGGTCTACCGTTTGCTTGTTAAATCATTGTTATTTTACCAATGTGATCTCTTAGTTAATAACATGTGACTATATTCTGTACATCTTGGCTGCATTATTCGGTTTATAGGTTCAATTTCGGCAAATTTAGATCATTCGAAGATCGTATAGATAATCTGTTCAGCTTAACCAGTAAAGTCGAAAACTATGCGAAAGTGAACTACTATAAATTGATTAATTATGTCTCAATTGCTTTGAAATAAATCGGTCATGTTGATAGCAATATGATTTTGTTGATAATCGAAGAAATAATGAGATATTTGGTACATAGGCCGAATCAAGGAGCTAGGCTAACATTACATCCCGTTACCCTATTTAACCTTTTTTTTCTTATACAATTCTACGATGGTTCTTTGTTTTGAAATGATTTAATGATAATTTTATTAACTCTCCTTATACACGACGGAAACTGCGCTGGAAAGCTTGGAATCGGTTGACGGAGGAACCTTCCGGTGGTTAGTGGTCCGAGCTGAGTCATGTTGGTCAGGAAGATATCGATGGTAGCATGAGCACTGGAACGGCTCAAACGTGTGGGAGAATCCGGGCTCAAGATGGTGTAGTGTCCTTTTTCGAAGCCTTGCTGAACGACGGTACCATTGTGGTTCTTCCGGGTGTTACCCCAGGTCTGGTGCTTTGCGTTGAGGCGTTGCGATAATAAATTGCCCCCGCCGCCGAGCCGTCGCAGGTGTTTGTTTGCTTGGAGCAGTAGGCCGCGATGATGGTGATTGGGCGGGCGAGAGTGTCCACTTCAACTCCTATGGCCTCGATGACTTTCAGCCCGAAATTGGGCAGCGAGCGGCAGCTGATGTTGTGCCGTAATGCGATGGCCACTCCTCCTCTCCCTGAGCGGGTTCGAGCTAGCCTTATAATCCGAAAGTCGGGGATATAGAGATTCATCTCAGGCTCGAGGTGCGTCTCTGTGATTGTGGCGATGACGATATCCTTCTCTATTAGGAATTCGATGAGCTCAAGTGTTTTGTTCTTAACAGAACAAGCGTTCCAATTGAGGATGTTAATGGTTTCTTCAGGGCCCCTGTTGGTTCATGAAGATGAGCAGCACCCTGGTAGCGGCTTCGATTTGTTGTTCCTTGGAACGGCAGAGCCTTATCTCTCTGTACGTTGCTAGTTCGAACTCCACCATTTGGTCAGGGAGAAGAGCGAGTCATCATCAGACGCATGGGCTGACCTAGAGTTTTAGCCTGGGATTCCCCAGGTTGGGGGAGGCATGTTTTGCACTGACAGTGCTGTGGTGGCTGTTGCGAGTCTTTGTTGAGCTGAAAATGTTGGCTGACGGATTCCCTTCTGGTGGTTCAGCTGGAGAGGTGGAAGATACGGCACGATGTACCTGAGCGGCGGAAAGTTCTTGACCGTGTTCGGAGGAGGTTAATGGCGGTTTCGCCCTTTCACGTTTCGGGTGGACGCCTTCCTCCGGATTTCAAAAAAATCCGCCATTCCGATTTTGACCATCATGGTTTGACCCACAGTTGGCATACTTGGACTCGACAGTCTCCTCCAATTGCTCGCATCTTGCTGTTTCATGCGCTCCTGCACATTTGCCGTAGCGCGGTTTCCTGCGACAGTTCCTTGTCCCAAGGCCGAAGGAAAGACAATTCGTACATTGCATGAGGTCACGCATCTGGGGCTGGTACGGTTCCCATTCAACAATTATGTTGAACAGAGGTCGCACGTTGCAGAGGTCATTCGTTTTGACCGAGCCCTTCTCCAAGTGGGCCACAGATAGAGCAGATCCCGATGGTTTTGTGCCTCGGCCCGCTTCATGAGGAACACCTTTATCGGCTTGAGGTTAAATCGTTTCAGTCCTCGATGATATCCTCTGGCGGGCAGTTCGGTAGTCCACGTATAACCACCTTCCGGGGCTGTCGTGAGTGTAGTATTCGAGCTGCTTCGATTCCAGGAACCGTTTGGTAGCTTTGAAATCTGCTTGATGGAGCAGACGATCTTGGACGATCTTCGTGGTGGTGAAGAGTGGCGGCATTTTCACCTTTTTCGGCGCTGTCTGCTCGGTGACAGTATGCACCGGAAGCGTGGCAAAACTGTTTCTGGCAGAATACTGGCATTTTGATACAATGACCCGGGGTTGGCATCATAATTTCGCACAGCTGACGTTGTGCGGTGGCTTGAGGCGGAGGCGTCATCGCGACAGTAATTGGTGTCGGTGGGTTGGCTGCCAACTTCTGCAGCTCAGGTTTGAAGCTTGCCCTCTCGAGCAGGGTTGCCACATGCACAGATTTATTTAGATTGAAGCAGATTTTTTTCCATTTTTATTCATACAGATATCTGTATGTAAAGATTACAGATTTTTGGGGAAAACCAAGATTTTTAAGATTTTGCTACGGACAATTGCTTGTCCACTCAAAAACCTCAAATTCAAAAAATGATTACAGTTTAGGATCCAACTTCTTATCAAAACTACTTTAAGTGAGCTGTTGTAGGCCAACAAAGCAAAATAAAACAATTGACACTGACACTACCGTGACAGATCACAGTCTGAAAGTCAGTTTGTATGTGTGCCTCCAACAGATATCTATATAAATTTTTTGAGATAATTTTTGAAGAAAATTTTATAGAATTTCTCAAAGATTCTTAGAAATTCCTTTAGATATTCCTTCTGGCGTTTCTATAGGTATTCTTCAGACGTTTGTAGGCATGCCTCCAGGGATTCTTTCAGGAGTTTCTTTTGGAATTGCATCGTCAGTTTCGTAAAACTTTCTTGTGATGAAATGTTTAGAGGAAACCCTGATTTTGTAAATTTTTGTGATTTTGAAGGAATTCCTGGAGGACACCTGAAAGAACTACACAAAAACTAGGTTAAGACACAACGTAATTTACGGACAGTTTCATCTGCTCGAATCAACAGTCAGTAGTGCACTCTCTCTCTTACGAACTATTCTTATCAGTTCGTCACATCTACCGATCATTATCTGCCGATCTTTATTGTCAATTTTTTACCTACTCATATCATAACTTTGCAGAATAAAACCGATAAGAATAGGCTAAATCAGTTCAGTATACTCTCGAATAAACACCACATCGCATCAAATATCGTTTTGCTATAATCGACGGAGTTGATAAAGTTGTATCGTTCCTAATGCAATCGAGAACACTGATTCTTTTAGTTCGAAACGTGATCGCGGTAACAAACTATACGGATATTCTTGAAGTAATTCTTGAAGAAAATTCCAAAGTAATTCTTGGAGAAATCTAAGAGGAATTTTGTGCATGAATTCAAATATCTCATATATTTAATTCCTAACTCTAAAAATTCCGCAATGGATTTTTTGTAGAATTATTTTTCAAATTTTGTCTAGGATGTCTGCAAGGATTCTTACATACAGTTCTCCAGACATTACTTCAATATTTTTTTTCAGGTATTTATTTTCGGTAGAATTTCCCGCAAGGAAATTGCAGCCTCAAACGCTCCAAAAAATTCCAGATTCCAAAGTTCCAGAACAATGGTTTGATTGTTGTCATCTTAATAACCCGATGACGCAGCCACTTCTCCACTTCTTAAGCTAAGTGTTGCCTCTTATCAACAAAGCCGTATCTTCCAGTCAAAACTACGGAATTCCTCGCTGATTATGCTTATTGCACATTTTTGTGAAGATGATTGCCTAAAACACCTGATGGATTTATGGGATTCAGATTTCCAGAAACATCGTAAGAAGTCGAAAATATATATCAGGGCAGCTGCAGGAGAAATGCTTAGATCTGAAACTCTCGATGATACCAAGATGGAGGCTTTTTACTCGCTGTGCTTTCTATATCGATTTGATTAAACAGATCATTAAGCGCTCTGATCTGAAGTACATGAGTCCCTCGTATGCTGATCTGTTTTCCTTTTAAGGCTAGTATGCAGCTCAAAAATTATGTGCATTAGAATAGGACAAGTAATGGCCATGAGATGCTTTTACTGTCGGAATTACTTACTTTATATGCAGCTGACAAGGAGGGCAAACTTCGTAACGTTAGTAACGCCAGCCCATGTAATCTCAATGGGGCTGTCACTTTTCCTTGCGGAATAATATATGGAGTAGATGTCAAAATTATTTCAGTAGAAATAGCAAAAGCTACTTCAGGTCTTTACTTGTCAGCTGCATACTAGGCTTTAGAGTACAAAATTTAAAGAAGAGATTTTTACCAAGATTTTTGCATTTAAATACAGATATTTTTTGGCAAAAACTAAAGATGGGAACGAAAAATAATGTGGCAACCCTGCTCTCGTGCGGGTGGCCAACCGTTGGAGAGACACGAGGAGGGCCCGAAATAGCGGCACGAACGACGAGCGAAAAGAAATCGAAACACTGCACTACCGAATATCGTGAGAAACGAAAAAACACAACGACAACTATCTAAGTTGAATTACCACTGGTGAGGTCCAAACAAAGATCAAAGCGGAGCGGAGAAAACGAACTTTGCTGCCCTTATATATCGTTCACTGCTGCATATGAAACGTGCCTCACTTAAATTTGTAGTCTGTGATAGGGAAGTACTGTGCATTTAGTAAATTTACTCTGAAATATCGGCATCATATGACATCACCTTATATTTGCGTAAATTTTTACAGTTGCAAGTTAAAAATCAATAGTTTTAAATATTGGAATCGAAGCGTAGAAAATGGTGCAAATGGTGCTTTGGAAATCAATCGTGCAAAGACTTAGTCATTAACGTTCAAAGCCTGACCGCATTTCGTTACGCTCCAAATTTTCGCAATTAGAACGTGCACCCCAGTTTTGAAAACACAGACGTAGTCCTTCGTCAAAAGAAAACATCAAATCCGTTCATCTAGACAACAGTGGTTGCACCGGAAGAAGATGTGGAAGTGCCGAAAACACGATACTTAATCATTCTGACATGACTGACGATGATTGCTTTTGGAGTATAAAGTTGTATTGAGGTCAAAGCCAAAGCATGAGTTGTATTTTTTTTTCGGTTACATGTTAATGGTAAAAGTGATGTAAGAAAAGGTCGCTTATTGATCTGATTGTGAAACCAGAGATTGTTGCATGATAAAGTTTTGCAAATCAATGATCTTTAAGATTGGCGTTTGTGAATGACTAACTTGTCAGCATCTAAGCCTAACAGTAGAATACAATAAACAGGCTGATTGTATCCTAAAATTTAATTTATGTGTCTCAATTTCTATACTGTTTTCAAAATAGTTCGATTAAGAATCATTCTAAAAACAGCATTAACTTCAATCTTAACACTCCTTTGCTCGACTTTTGGTGAGCAAACCTGTATTCAAATTGTTACATTTTAACCTGTCTCGAATAAGCCACCTTAACGTCCATCGCAAACCACAAAAACTCTCTATCCATACTAAAGCCCAGAGGAAGTTATCCCGCCACAGGGGAATTATTTTACTTGATTTTCAACGTCACTTGCTACTATATTGCTTCTTCAGCTCTACCACCGCAGCGACAGCCATTTATCCACATCGTCGGTTGTTGATGATGATAGAAACGTTCACCCAAATAAGAATGAGCTGAGCTTTGGGGGGTGAGGGAAAAAAATGCCTTATGTAAATTAGTCGGTGTTTTCACACTCACTTCACCCCTGCTGGCGCTCTTCTTGGCGGATCTTCTTGGCCTTTCTCCCATCTTGAGAAACAGCGAAAACATAACCGAAAAAAAATCAGAGAGAATAAACACAGTGGCCTCTGCACAGTTGCACAGTTCTGAGAAAAAGCGGCAAAAGTTTTGTTCGTAAATTTTGTGTCAGCAAGGCGCTCGCGAACTGCGAACTTGCTGATCGGATTTTGACATTTGTAAAATACAGGGTACGTGTCGAATTTTTAAAGGGTGTTTCGATCAAAATTTGGTCGACTTAAACTTGACGCATTTCCATTAATCGTGCATTAAAAATACTTGCACACCGCCGATTTTGAAGATGTGTCCGTGTAGCATCATGCTTCTATTTTGATTTTGGGATCAGCACTTAAGTTATCAAAATGTCGTCGAAGGAAGAGAAGCAACGCATCAAAATTTTGCGTGGCATTGCGAAAATCCAAACTACTCTCACGTCAAGTTGGCGAAATTGTTGAATGTGGCTAAATCAACTGTTTGAAAGTGTTCGGTGAACGTTTGTCGACCGCCAGGAAAGCTGGACCGGGGGGAAATCGAAAGCCGGACACCACAGCGACAACAAAAAGTGTTGCCCGCTGTTTCGAGCGGAACCCCAACCTCTCCGTCCGAGATGTCGCACAGAAGCTGGGAGTAGCGCCTTCAACCGTGGATAGAGTCCGTCGACTTACAAGAAATTGTTGACTCTAAATCGCAACGATAAACAAAACACGTCGGCCAAAGCACGATCGCGAAAGTTGTACATGACGATGCTGACGAAGTTTGATTGCGTGGTACAGGACGATGAAACTAACGTCAAGGCAGCCTTCAAACAGCTTCATGGACAGGAATTTTATACGGCAACCGGACGGGGAAAGGTGGCAGATATTTTCAAGCACATTAAACTATCAAAGTTTGCGAAGATATATCTGGTGTGGCAGGCCATCTGTACCAGTGGCTTGAAGAGCAACGTTAACATTGCGACCGTAACCGTCAACCAGGAAATTTATCTGAGCGAATGATTATATAAACGTCTACTGCCTTTCCTGAAGCGACACAATTGTTCCGTTTTATTTTGGCAGGATTTGGCATCTTGCCATTCCGGAAAAAAGGCCAACGAGTGGTATGCTGCCAACAACGTTCAAGTGGTGCCCAAAGACAAGAACCCTTCCAACACGCCAGAGCTCCACCCAATCGAACAATATTGGGCCATCGTCAAGCGGAACTTTAAGAGGACTCAAAACGCTGTTGTGAGCGAGAAACAGTTCAAGGCAAACTGGGGTTCTGTGGCGAAAAAAGTGGACGATAAGACTGTACAAAATCTTATGGCAAGTGTTAAACGAAAGACCTGGCAATTCGCATTCGGTAAAAGGGAAGCTTTTACCTTTTAGCTTTTAGTTCATCTCTTGTATTCTGTATTAACTGAACTTGAAAAAAAAAGAATTTGGCTTATTAATAAAAACTTTAATCGACTCACACGCATCACTGTTTGACCAAATCTTGATCGGAACACCCTTTACAATGCATGTTCTGAAAAAACTACACCAGTTAGTCATATTTGCAATGAATGTTTTGTGGTTTATGTATTTTCGTCACAAATGGGAATTATTCCTAAATTATTTCATTAGAAAAACACCTTCCCTCTCAACGACTCAACGACTTAACGCTTCCGGCAACTGCCGCATGCAGGTTTTACCATGCACCGATACAGATTCCTAGGTTATCAAATCAGCAAATCTGAAAATTTGCAAACAGACTCCTGAAGAACTCAGGATGTGGGTATGAGAGTGCCAACTCCTCGACCCACTAAAAACCCAACCGTGGCTTAAGCCATGAACCGTCCCCGAAACCACCTTTCGCTATTACTTCGGAGAGGGGGCTATTGTGCTTGTTAAGCAGGGCTACAGTAGTTAGGTGGTCCCTGCGGCCTGCTGCTGGGAATTTTGCCATTTTTGTTGGAGATCTAGGACAATCTGGGAGGTGGCCAGGCATACCGCATCCCAAATGTCCCGGTCTTGGCACATCCTCTAGACAAGGTTATCCGGAGTTGTGTCGTGACCGCTTGCGGCACCATGGATCTCGCGCCGTCGAAGCGAGAACATGCTAAGAACACATGTTCCGCGGTTTCCTGAACTTCCGCGCACACGGTGCATGCGAAGGACTGTGCATGCCCATATTTGTGCAGATATTGTCTAAAGCATCCACGGCCTGATAGAATCGGCGTTAAATGAAAATTCACTTCACCGAGTCGCCTACCGACCCACCCGGATAGTTCCGGGAATAGTCGATGGGTCCATCGACTTTTGGTGAAATTGTTCCATTCCCTCTGCCACGTAACCATATATGCGGCTCTAGTGGTCTTTCGAATACCTCTTGTTCCACCGTTATAACGTTATCCACCGCGTGAAACCGTTCGTTATTCACCAACCACTCTTAGGCACATAAGCCTGTGCGTACTCTCTAGCGTACACAAGTAGCTCTTGGTACTCAAGGCGATCATCCTTGCCAGCCCGCCGTACCTAAGTATGGACAGAGCGACACTGGCCAGGAGCTTACGCTTACTCCCTTGCTCCGCCGAGCTATTCGACATCATGCAGGATAATTCCGGGCGTAATCGACTTGGCTGATAAAGGACAGCTTATCGTCGATCATGACCACCAAGTACCTCAGGGACCTCTTCGATTCAATTGTGCAGTTTCCTGCACTAATTGTCGTATGTTGCTCCGATTTGCGGTTGTTAACAACAGTGACCTCGGTCTTATGATGGGCTAGCTCCAGTGTCCTGGAACTCATTCATCTCTCCACAATGCCAATGGTCGTTAACTCGACCACTTCCATGGATTCTCTACATATCTCCAGGGTGATGTCGTCCGCGAACCCGACGATCCTCACCCCGTTCGGGAACTTATGTCGTTGAACCCCATCGTACATCGTGTTCCTTAGCACCGGGCCCAGGATCGTACCTTGCGGGACGCCTGCGGTGATTTGAACACGTTTCTAACCTACCTCAGTATTGTACACCAGTACCCGATTCTGGATATAGCTATCCAAAATCTTGTACAGGTACCCAGGAACCTGGAGGTATTGGAACGAGTCACCCTTTCTCACGTCAAAGGGTGACCACTGCACAGTAGCGGACTTCTCGCCTCCTGCGCTGGATTGCCACTTCAGCTGTCTTGGTGAGGGACAGAATGGCATCCACCGTCGACTTGCCTTTGCAGAAGCCAAATTGGTTATTAGACAGACCGCCCATACCTTCCGTGTGTTTTGTCAGTCCGTTGAGGATTACCCTCTCGAGCACCTTACCCGATGTATCCAACAGACATATATGCTGGTCTATATGCTGATAGATGGAGACTTTCCTGTCTTTGGTAGCAACTCTAGGGTCTGAATTTTCTAGGCGTCCGGGAAGACACTCTCACCTAAAGAAGTGTGGTGTGGGGGGTTCTATTGATATCCCGCTCAACGACGCGACGCCCCACACAAAATAACCCAAATGATTGATATCCCAACTAACATTGCCAAAACCATCCAGCTTTATTAAGTTCTATGAAAGCCACTAGAAATAAATTCGGTTTACTTATGGAAGCAAGAGATGCCACCAGGTTTCAAATTTTAGTCAGGTTTATGAGAACCTACACAGCTTCTTAACAACGATCTTAAAACCTTGTTGTCTAAAGTTCGTTTAACTCCTATCAAAGGTCTTATTTTGACTTTATAAACTCATAAAATGCTGTTTTGAAATGCCGTTTTAGGACTCATTCATATTATCTTATTATGGTCAGTTGTAAAAGCATTTTAAAACCATTTCGTCTCAAATAATTGGCATTGAGAAAAGCTACCGAGCGACCAGATAGTTTTATGGTAGCCATTGCTAAGACAAATTGGCTTTTTGGCAAAACTGTGATTTCTTGCAATCGCCATGTTGAAATATATGAAATAATTTAAATGTGGAAAAATAAATACACCAAATTTTATAAGTTATACAATTGAAATGTAGATCTGAAACAAATTTCGGTATTCGTTTAGATAACCTTATTGAATTCCATCAATTTTCAGAAGTTTGTTGATTAATTTATCGAATTTATTTCTTTCAATTTTGTATTTGCTGTTGTAAACTCGGATAATTTCCGAGGCGCATTAATTTTCAGCTCTTATCGTGCCAATATTCACCATAAAATTAAATGCGCATAAAATTTGGAGCAGGATTCGCTATAAAAAAACTGAATTTGTTTTATATATTTTGCTATCAAACATAATTTCCCGCAATACTTGAGCATTTTTTAGCCATTATTTACTGTTGAATGAATCAGAAGAGCAGTGAATCGAACAAAGCAGAAAAACAAAAACCAACCACGATATCGCCGTGAAGTTTGACAGCTGTGGCCATTCGGTCCTATGCTGGTTTTGATGGCAGCCAATAGGTTTTATGATGGTTCTCAAGTGGTCATAACATCTTTCACTAGAACATTTTCAAAATCGTTATGGTCTTGGAAAGGTTTTATTAATTTGTTTTCACAACTCTCTATAGAGTGGGCCACTTCGTACACATTTCGGCTTTAAAGATGCATAGAGGAGGTGTTGGTGGACAAAACAGTTTTGAATGTAGTTTCATCAACAAAGCCGGGAGGAGTGCTATACCCAAGTAACAATTTTAGTTTTATTCCAGCCGTATAGCACTTCGCTCGGCTGTGTTGATAAAGCTACATTCAAAACTGTTTTGTATACGAACACCTCCTCTAAGCATCTTTAAAGCCAAAATGTGTACAAAGTGGCCCACTCTATAGACGGTTGTGAAAACAAATTAATAAAACCTTTTCTACGACCATAAAGATTTTGAAAATGTGCTAGTGAAAGATGTTATGACCACTTGAGAACCAATTGACCTGCCATCAAAACCAGCATAGGGGCCAAATGGCCACAGCTGTCAAACTTCACGGCGATATCGTGGTTGGTTTTTGTTGTTCTGCTTTGTTTGATTCTCTGCTCTTCTAATTCATTCAACAGTAAATAATGGCTAAGAAAAAAGTTCTAGTGTTGCGGGAAATTATATTTGATAACAAAATAACCAAAACACATTGAGTTTTTTTATAGCTTATCATGCTCCAAATCATATGCGCATTTAATTTTATGGTGAATATTGGCACGATAAGAGCTGAAAATTAATGCGCCTCGAAATTATGCGAGTTTACAACAACAAAAACAAAATTTAAACAAGTATTTTCGATAAATTAATCATGAAACTCCTGAAAATTGATGGAATTCAATAAGATTATCTAGAAAATACCGAAGTTGGTATTTGATCTACAGTTCAATTGTATTACATGTATAATTTGGTGTATCTTTTTTTCCACATTTAAACTATTTCATATATTTCAATATGGCGATTGAAAGAAATCACGGTTTTGTTAAAAAGCCAATTTATCTTCTCAATGGCTAATATAAAACTATCTGGTCATTTGAAGCTTTCCTCAATGCCAACTAGCTCGTTTAATGCATTTCCTGGAGGCAAAATGGTTTTAAAATGATTTTTCAACTGACCGTAATAAGATAATATGAATAAGTCCTAAAACGGCATTTCAAAACAGCATTTCATGAGTTTATAAAGTCAAAATAAAACCTTTGATAGGAGTAAATGAAATCTTAAAAGTCTAGGTTTTAAGATCGTTGTAAAGAAGCTGTGTAGGTTCTCATAAACCTGATTAAAATTTGAAACCTGTTGGCACCTCTTGCTGCCATAATAAAACCGAATTGATTTCTAGTGGCTTTCATAAAACTTTATTTAAACTTAATAAAGCTGGATGGTTTTGGCAATGTTACTTGGGTACGGCTGGAATAGAACTGAAATTGTTAGAAACATTTTCGGCAAGCCATTTCTTTGTTTTCTTAGAATTATTTAGTAGATGTTCCGTCTTGTTGGAAGATGAAATGACGGCCAGCAGCTATCCGCTTCATCTACGGTAAAACAATATCCTGTAGAACCTTCAAGTATACATCGGCTGTTACCTTTAGTCCTTGAACAAAGAATTACGAGGGTGTTACATCCCCCTCGCTGGAGACTATGCCCAGAACCATCACATGAGTAGGAAACTTTGTTGACATCACGACAGGAAGTTGGTTACGATCTGGTGCAATCCCGGCAATAGACTGTTCCAGAAAGTATAAGCACACTTTCAAAATAACAAAAAAGTCATGTTTTTTAGTTTTAATCATTATATTTGGCAAATCATATTTGTATTTGTGTTTTATATGATATATAAAATACTCTAATAGACTCTCGTTTAATCAAAATATTTAATCATAGCCAAGACTCCTAACTTTTCCTCGAACATGACCCATTAGCTTCTGCAAAGTGGTACTTCCCACCATTTTGACCACTTTTGGCCAATCTTTTTAAAAAATGTTGGATGTAGTCCGCTGGTTTTATGAATTTTCGAAGCTTTGCTGTGTTTAAAGCCCAAAAAGTCTCGATTGGCCGTGCCTCCGGGCAGTTCTGCGGATTCATGTCTTTCGGCACGAAACATACATTTTGACTTTTGTACCATTCTAAAGTGTCCTTTGCGTAATGACATGACGCCAAATCAGACCAAAACACTACTTGACCTTTGTGCTGCCTGATCATCGGCAGTAATCGCTTCTGGAGACATTCCTTAACGTATTTCTTAGTGTTCATCGTCTCCGTTGTGATGTACGGACTAGATGTTTTACCACACTCGCATATTACCTGCCAAACCAGAACCTCGGTAAAGAATGCCTTCTTCGTTTCGGAGATGTCTTTGTCTGCGCTTACAGTATAGAATTGTGGTCCGGGAAGCATTTTGTAATCTAGTTTCACATACGTTTCATCGTCCATTATTATACAGCCAGAATTTCTACACAATAACGAATCGTAGAGTTTGCGGGGCCCGTGGTTTCACGAACGCGGCCTGTTGTGGGTTTCTTTTGGGTTTTTTTTGCTTCCGGTATGTTTTTAACCCAAGTCTTTCTTTGGCACGCATGACGTTACTCGACGAGGTCCCTAGTTTTTTCGCATCATCCCGAACGGAAGTCGCTGGTTTTTGCTTGTAGGCATCCCTGATCTTTTTATCGATATCCGGACTAACAGGACCGGATTTCCGAACACTCTTCGGCGCATCTTCAAACGTACACTGTTCTCTATATTTTCAAATCGCAGATCGTACCGCTCCGACGCTTACACCCTCTTCCTTAGCCAATTTTCTCAAGGAGAGTTTGCTCACAGTGAACCATTTGTGCACGATATTTTTTCGTTGTTCCGGAGTAAGACCGCGCATTTTGATAGGTAACACAAAACTGAGCACTTTTTTGATGCTCTGTCATTCAGAAATGCGCAAACGAAAGGACGCAGCCAAAACATGTTGAAATATTTCATTATATTCAAAATGACCGTTAAAATAAGGTGTGCTTATATTTTCTGGAACAGTCGTTATGGATGTAACCAACAGGACGCAGCAAAAATTTGGTTGAATACTGCACGCTTTTGGAATTGACGGTTAACAATTAGGGGCCGTCTACGTTTGTCAACGATGGGGGAAGAGGGGGATATACCAAAAGTAGACCTTTTTATTCTCTCTACAAATCCGTCAAAACCGAGGAAAATACCGTCATGACAAACATATGCCAGGTAAATCCAAACAGATAAATAGTTTTTTCTGGCCGCAAACATAAACTTGCTTTCTTCCAAACATATTCTATGTTTAAAACCAAGTGACATCGATGTTTGAAATTAAAAGCATATTATGTTTATTTTTAACATATTAATGATACGAATAAACGTTCAAATTTTGGATTTTACTGGTTGCGTTCTAAATTTAATTTATTTATTCTATGAATCTTGGTTATCTTAGTCCTGGATTGAGCTTAAATGCTAACAGGTTCCAGATTCAAGAAGTTTGCTCAGTGATCCACTACTGGAATCGAGCAAATAACCTACCAATAAACGATTGGCTCATTATGCGAGCGTCGAAACTTTGTCTCGGCCTCACGTTCTTGAGAAGGAAGTACACGCTCAAATTGACCTACCCGATGAATGTATTGTTGAAATTGACAAGCCATGAAATTGATTCAAAAACTGTTTTAATCGTTCGAAACATGCTTTCTATTTGCTTTAAATAATTCTTATGTTTCAAATGTGTAAATGGGTGAGATTTAGTAAGGGTGATACGGTCAAAAATTTGGTCAAGGGAAAACGCGTGTAAATCGGTGAAATCGTTTATTTAAAAAATCAAATTAAATTTCTTTTTCAAGTTCAATTAGTATAAAATTCAGGAAAAATATTCAGTTAGGCTTCCGCTTTTCCAAATCCGAGTTGCCGGGCCTTACGCTTGACCCCTGTCATCAGATTTTGTACAGCCACCTTGTCCACCTTCTTCGCCGCAGAAAGCCAGTTTGCCTTGAACTGCTGCTCGTCCTTAGCAGTTTTTTGGTCTTCTTTAGGTTCCGCTTGACAATAGTCCAGTATTTCTCAATTGGGCGGAGCTCTGGCGTGTTGGGAGGGTTCTTGTCCTTGGGAACCACCTGCACGTTGTTGGCGGCATACCACTCCATGGCCTTTTTACCGTAATGGCAAGATGCCAAATCCGGCCAAAACAGTACGGAACAACCGTGTTTCTTCAGGAAAGGCAGCAGACGTTTATTCAAACACTCTTTCACGTAATTTCTTGGTTGACAGTCGGAAGCTATGAAAATGCTGCTTTTCAAGCCACAGGTACAGATGGCTTGCCAAACCAGATATTTCTTTGCGAACTTTGACAGTTTCGTGTGCTTGAAAATATCTGCTACCTTTCCCTTCCTTTTGCCGTATAAAACTCCTGTCCCGGAAGCTGCTTGTAGTCGGCTTTGACGTAGGTTTCGTCGTCCATTACCACGCAGTCAAACTTCGTCAGCATCGTCGTGTACAGCCGCCGGGATCGCGCTTTGGCCGTCGTATTTTGTTTATCATCGCGATTTGGAGTCACTACCTTCTTGTAAGTCGATAGTCCGGCTCGTTTTTGGCTCGATGCACGGTTGTAGACGATACACCCAGCTTATTGCGGCATCTCGGAGAGATGGGTTAGGGTTTCGCTTGAAACTACCGGCAACTCTCTTTGTCGTCTCAGCGGCTTCCGGTTTTCGATTTCCCCCGATCCAGACTTCCTGGCTGTCGACAAACGGTCTCCAAACACTTTAATTACATTTGTAACGGTTGATTTGGCAACTTTTAGCGATTTTGCCAACTTTGCGTGCGAGTAGCTCGGATTTTTCGCGATGCGCGAGCAAAATTTTGATACGCTGCTCTTCTTGCTTGGACGGCATTTTGACAACTGAAGAGTGAATTCCAAAATCAAAATAGGAGCAACATTCTACACACACACACCTTCAAAATGAGGGGTGTTCAGGTTTTTTAAATGCAAAATTGAAAGAAATACGTCAAGTTGATATTGACCAAATTTTGACCGTATCGCCCTTTATCCGTGTTAAACGTTATACACGAAGGATTAAAACAATTTTTAAGACCTTGCGTATTATCTTCGTAGCCACCCCAATCATTTTTGGAATCCACAACTACACACAGTGGCAAAAGAAGCTAATATTGAGTACAATTCATCTAGGTCGACACTCTTGAATCGATTTTCATTCTTCGTGTCATTGAATCAGAAAAGAGTCCTTATTTGGCCACCATATTTAATGATAGACTTTATCATTTTCCAAAGCAAACGACTCAAAAACTACTGCGATTCCGTGATGGAGTTTGTTAACTAATGTGTGCTGCACTGCACACAGTCTTCGAGCCCTGAACTTTGTAAAAATTTAAGCAATACATCAAATCAGTATAATATGGCAGCTAACTAAATAATGCAGCATAACATCCCGTTCACACGGGAGTCTATGACGTGGAATAGACTATTATCATATTAGCATCTTTACATTTAAAGACTGCCTACGTTAAATTTTGGACACAAAAATAATAGTAGCCTAACAAAATTTACAAAATAGGGAACGTCCATTAATTACGTCACGCAAAAATTGACTTTTTTTAACCCCCTCTCCCCCCCTTGTCACGTTTTTTGTATGGACCTCCAAATTGTTTTGTATGGATCGTCACGTTTTCTCAAACCCCCCCTCCCCCCTTACTGCGTGACATAATTAATGGACCTTCCCTTATTTAAAAAAAACCGATTATGTATGATTTTGTATGATTTTGACATCCCCGCCACAGATTGGAATTTTTCTCCATGATGGCTACCATCTTCTTATCCATTTATCTAGAGCATACTTGTCGCTGTGAAACCACACTTTTCCCTTATTGTGGGGGTATGGCAAGCTTTTTTACAATACTTAATTCAGTGCAAACTTAGAGATCGCTTCTCCAACGGCCTGGAGTTTTAACCTCTATTTTTGACTGAGTCCTAACGAAAATTCCGATGACTTCTCGGATTCACAAGGAATCAGGAGGAATTAAATGCCGTTGATTTTCTATCATTCGGCTTTATTCTAGGTGACGCTACATTCGTCGTTGAAGAGCTTAATCTAGTTTTTATTTCCTCTGCCAGTACAGTTTTCTTGCACGAGTTTTGGCTCACCGAGTTATAGAAATTAGAAGAAAAAATTAGTATCTACCGTTTAATTCCAACTACCTTTGCTTATCTTCGACAGATACGCGTATTTCGTATATAATGTGCAGACTTCTTCAGTGTCTCGTACTAATAACTCGACTTACGTACGACTTAGACTTAGTACGAGACACTGAAGAAGTCTGCACATTGTAGACGAAATACGCGTATCTGTCGAAGATAAGCAAAGGTAGTTGGAATTAAATGGAAGATACTAATTTTTTCTTCTAATTTCTAGTTACAGGTATTCCACTAAGCAGCTCAAACCCTCTAGGATTCACCGAGATCTGTTCATCGCTCCGGTTCGGTGCCTTCTGGACCTTGTACACATGTAATCCAGAACGATTCCTTGTTTTCTGCACAAACAAACTGAAACTGATCGAAATGTTGGGATAACGCTTAAATTGGTTTAATACCATCCTGGCCTTCTCCGGATTTGATGTGCCACGTTTTTTGCCACTACCATTTTTCCGCTTGATTGTCTTACGGTCCTTGAACGTTTTGATCACATGAGATACGGTTGAATGTGCGATTCCGAGCTGTTTTCCGCCCAAAATTTGTTGGCGCTCTATTTCTTCATTCGAAGCCATCACCGAAATCACTCAACCGATTTTCACGAAACTCATAACACAATTGGCACAACACAATGAAATACATTCAGTTAAAATATCAATAATTTTTACCCGCACGCTAAAAAGTTACGAACTAATCCCAGAAATGGTAAATTCAAACACATTTAGAGTCAGGTGAAAATTGTCGGTGATGATAGTTTCTACTGTGTTTTTTGCGTGTACCAAGTTGAACACTAAAGATAAAAACAGAAATGACTGACTTATTCCCAACTGTATCACTGTGCACTAACATCACTGCTAGACTCCAGTCATTTGTATTTCTTTTATACTCTGTGGAGAACAAGCACGAGGTTTATTGGTGTATGGGGACTGAAAAGCCTTTGAGAACTATCTAAAATTTAAATGGCAGTAAAACGCAAACACCATTTGCGAACATCACGAACAACCAGAATGGCTGCAAAGGAAAATTAATGACAAACACTCGATGCCGGAACTGTCGCTGTCATTTCGATGGCAAGTTCAAATGGTGCTTGACAACACGACATCGACAGGACGATAAATTATACCTACTTTTTACAGATATTAACCTACGTTACTTTCGCAAACGTAGGCGTATATTTACATGTCGTCCGGAACCGCCGGAGACTGTGTACAATGTTCGTTCTTTATGACACCAAATTTCCTCCTTTATCTCCTTCCAGCTTATCAACTGTGTTCCATCAGATTGATTGCTACCAAAGTAGTAATTTCCTGTATCAACATAACGACTTTGAAACGTGATACCTTTAATTGGCAAATACCTCTCATATCTCCATCAATCGGAAGATCCAATTTGCTAGATTTCGTCCATCAGACCAGACCGCACACAAATATTTGCTGGGTCGTTTGGTCAATTGGGTCCGGAAACCATGCCCAATCAAACATTGGTCTCACTTCTGATCTGACGCTTACACTTAACATTTCACCTCCCAGAAAATCCGGACATCCGTTTTATCTCAGCACGTTGCCGGCCACCTTGCCCGGACCGGCGTTCGTTTAGCTCGCGTGTGAAACGAAACATTGGAGAACGATGAAAAATCTCCTATAAATCAAGACTACCCCCCAGATGAAGCGATTGTTTACAATGTTTCCGGAACATTGATTTCCAATCCACCATAATTGAACTTTCCAGGAGCCAGTCAATTGGTGGTGGAACTCCTTTTCCTAATTATGTTACCCTCCTTCGAGCGGAATCCCAGTTCATGAGGTGAAAACCATAATGGCAGCCAATTTCCAGGTTCCGTTAAATCAGAAATCCTCACGCCGGAGCTTTAACGAAGGGGAATATAGTTTCCAGTCAAGCGGAATGATCCCGGTTATTGTTGGTTGAATGGTGTGAGCAGAAAAAAGGAACCGGCAAACTTCGACCGGAAACTCAAACGGATGCTACGTTTGCTTCCTGGTTTTTTTTTGCCTTCAACTCAATAGACTAACTTTGCCATTGCATGCCATTTGCCGTTATGGGCTATCCATGGACTGCGGAAATAGATTATGGGAGGAAGGAATTGCGAGAAGTCAAGGGTTCACGTATTGTTTTTAAATGGCTGGTATAACGACTATCTAAACGTTTCTCGAAATGCAGTGGCATTCAAGAAACAGGACTTGGTTACTCCTCGTGGATAAACTGTTACTGTTTTCCAGACGTATTTGCTACGATCCGTTAGCCACATTAAACTGATATAAACCGTTATGAGTAAAAGTTGGTCGCATTATCTCTTCTTTGGCAAGTGTAGAAGAAAAACGATTAGATTCAGTAAATCAAGTAAAGACTGTATTCGATGAAATTTGGACACACAAAATAGGTCACCAAAAATTTTCCTTGAGCCCGATTCTTTTCAAACTTTCTGGAAATAAATTACTACTAAATGGTTAAGTTTTGACATCATTGGTTTATTGAACCTCTTCTCCCAACCCAAATGCCCGCACCTTTGGCTTGACCCCTTTCATCAAATTTTGGGCAATGATAGAATCGACCTACTTACTTACTTTTAACCACACTTTCTTTAGTTCAAGTTCATTTTCTATCAGTTTTGGAGTTTTAACGAGCTTTGAGTCTTCATGATTGCCCAAAAATTTTTCAATTGGGCGAAGTTCCGGAGTGTTTGGAGGGTTGACGTCTTTTGGTACAAAAACTACATTATTATCTTTGTACCAGTCTAAGACGGGCCGGGCATAGTGGCAAGATGCCAAATCCGGCCAAAACAGTGTCGGGCCATCGTGAGATCTCAAGAAGGGCAGAAGTCGTTTTTGGAGGCATTCGTCCTTGTAGATTTGTCCGTTGACGGTCCCAGAGGTGATGAAGGGCTGACTCATTTTGCCACATCCGCAGATCGCTTGCCAGACAAGGAATTTTTTGGCGAATTTCGACAGTTTCTTCTTCCGTACACTCTCCGGAACGGCCAACTTAGAGGTGGCGACGTAGTGTTCCTGTCCTGGCATTTGTTTGGTGTCGGCTTTAATGTAGGTCTCATCGTCCATCACAATGCAGAACGGGTTTGTGAGCCACTCCCTGTACAGTTTTCTTGCACGAGTTTTGGCCACCGAGTTCTGTTTATCGCTCCGGTTCGGTGCCTTCTGGACCTTGTAAACATGTAATCCAGAACGTTTCATTGTTTTCTGCACAAAACAAACTGAAACTTTCGCCTTTTTCGCAACATCCCTGAAATATCGAAATGGTGGGATAACGCTTAAGTGGTTCAATACCATCCTGGCCTTCTCCGGATTTGATGTGCCACGTTTTTTGCCACTACCATTTTTCCGCTTGGTTGTCTTACGGTCCTTGAACGTTTTGATCACATGAGATACGGTTGAATGTGCGATTCCGAGCTGTTTTCCGATCCATCGATGAGAAGCGTTTGGGTTTTCGAAGTGAGTGCCCAAAATTTGTTGGCGCACTATTTCTTCATTCGAAGCCATCACTGAAATCACTCGACCAATTTTCACGAAACTCATTACACAATTGACACAACACAATGAAATACATTCAGTTAAAATTTCAATAATTTTTACCCACACGCTAAAAGTTACGAACAATTGCGTGTGTCCAAATTTCATCGAATACAGTGACACAGTAAATCAAGTAAAGACTGTATTCGATTAAATTTGGACACACAAAATAGGTTACCAAAAATTTTCCTTGAGCCCAATTCTTTTCAAACTTTCTGGAAATAAATTACTACTAAATGGTTAAGTTTTGACATCATTGGTTTATTGAGCCTCTTCTACCAACCCAAATGCCCGCACCTTTGCCTTGACCCCTCTCATCAAATTTTGGGCAATGATAGGACCGACTTACTTACTTACTTTTAACCACACTTTCTTTAGTTCAAGTTAATTTTCTATCAGTTTTGGAGTTTTAACAAGCAGTTTTGGAGTTTTCATGATTGCCCAAAAATTTTCAATTGGGCGAAGTTCCGGAGCGTTTGGAGGGTTGACGTCTTTTGGTCAAAAACTACATTATTATCTTTGTACCAGTCTAAGACGGGCCGGGCATAGTGGCAAGATGCCAAATCCGACCAAAACAGTGTCGGGCCATTGTGAGATCTCAAGAAGGGCACAAGTCGTTTTTGGAGCAATTCGTCCTTGTAGATTTGTCCGTTGACGGTCCCAGAGGTGACGATGGCTGACTCATTTTGCCACATCCGCAGATCGCTTGCCAGACAAGAAATTTTTTGGCGAATTTCAGCAGTTTCTTCTTCCGTACACTCTCCGAAACGGCCAACTTAGAGGTGGCGACGTAGTGTTCCTGTCCTGGCATTTGTTTGGTGTTGGCTTTAATGTAGGTCTCATCGTCCATCACAATGCAGAACGGTTTTGTGAGCCACTCCCTGTACAGTTTTCTTGCACGAGTTTTGGCCACCGAATTCTGTTTATCGCTCCGGTTCGGTGCCTTCTGGACCTTGTAAACATGTAATCCAGAACATTTCATAGTTTTCTGCACAAAACAAACTGAAACTTTCGCCTTTTTCGCAACATCCCTCGAAATATCGAAATGGTGGGATAACGCTTAAATTGGTTCAATACCATCCTGGCCTTCTCCGGATTTGATGTGCCACGTTTTTTGCCACTACCATTTTTCCGTTGGTTGTCTTACGGTCCTTGAACGTTTTGATCACATGAGATACGGTTGAATGTGCGATTCCGAGCTGTTTTCCGATCCATCGATGAGAAGCGTTTGGGTTTTCGAAGTGAGTGCCCAAAATTTGTTGTCGCACTATTTCTTCATTGGAAGCCATCACTGAAATCACTCGACCGATTTTCACGAAACTCATTACACAATTGACACAACACAATGAAAAACATTCAGTTAAAATTTTTATAATTTTTACCCACACGCTAAAAAGTTGCGAACAATTGCGTGTGTCCAAATTTCATCGAATACAGTCTTTAACACGTCGCATTGATTTTACAATAGCGTAGGCAACGGTTTTCCTTACTAATAGAATGGCCCAAATGGTTTAAATCTTCTTGAATGGAGTTGCTCAATCATTACACAGCATTAAAAATCCTAACGGGAAAGTTTTGCACTCCGAGAAGCCTCAACTGACACTCCTGAAAACAAAAATAAAAACAAATCCTCAACACCACTTTCAAACATGCTTCGCCGGTAGATTCAAAAGTTATTCTAAAGCTTCTGTATGTGAAACTGAATGTAATCGCGCCCTTGGTGGCGTCTGTCTGCCTTCCATGACCTTTCCTCGTCAAAACGAAATACGAAAACATGGCATGCTTCGAGAAAACCCCGGCCAAGCTTCATCATCATTCAGGTCAGATAAAAATAAATTACCCAGATTATGGAAAAAAAATTCCTCCCCCTAGCTGTCGCAAACAAAAAGCTCGCTGCATATAGAGTGAACGGAGTTTTCAATCGACTTTCATTCCTTAGAAGAACCAAACCAACTTTGCGACACTGGCTAAGTTTCCTACCCAGGACGAATCCTCGTCAAACCATACAGAAAAAGGTCACTGCTAAAGTCGATTTGCCTGTTTTCGGACTGCCACAATCTCCATCCCAAACACCAACAACTCAGCCGTCGTAAAAATTGATTGATTGATTTTTTATCTTGGCTATGGTAAAAGTAATACACAAAGATTGTCACCTAGTTGGGGTGGCGATTGAATTTGATCTGATTGGTTGCAGAATATTTACACACTTAAAAATAACTAATATTATGCTCTACGAGAAAAAATCTTGCCCTATCATGTGTGCACTTATTGTAAAAGAAACATTCGTAAACTCATGCAACAGATTCATGAAAGAGATTAAAAGTGAAATCGCACTTCTCACACAGATAAAAAAAAAACATTGAATTTTCTGCGTTATCTAATGCACATAAAGGGAATGCTAGATTTTCCAGAAAATAATGGGATATTTCCTGTAAAATTAAGCCAGAGAACGCCTGAATCCAGTCTGTTGTATGAAAGATTGCCAATATTGTTGTATGGAACATGAAAAGTTTCAAACAATTTCGTTGTTTACGTTTCCTTTAGCTTGGATTTAAACGAGAGGATATTTTACACGCTTGTTAAAATTAATTATTTTTTTCTGTGCAAGCCTTATACGCCCGCTTAGTTTACCGCAAGTTTGAATCGTTTTCTATCCACTTTTGTGTAAAAATAAACTTGAAATAAAAAAGCAAGATTGTACTGCGATTTGACAAGATTTCTTTTTCAGTTTTCGGTATGGATGATAACTTGGAGAAAAAATGCAACCTAAAGATTGTACTCGAAAAAAAATATACAGCCCTTTTAGGTTGTTCGGAATGATCACGTAGGACTACGCAACTAAATGTATGCCATTCCGATTGTACAAGCAATTTGGTGTGTGCTGATTACATTGGAGCTCAATAAAAATAATTGAAAAATTTTGGATATATTTTTTTAAGATGTGCTAGGTCGTCCAAACTGTCCTGGAGTTCAGAACTTAAGATCTACAGTGTGAAAGTAGCTTACATTGTTACAATGTATGATATGTTTTCAAACATATTCAATGAATACCCTGCAAGACCAGCAAACATTATGAATCAATCTTGGGATATTTATGCCAAACAAACTGGACCGTGTCCAATATATTCTCATACAAAATAAAACTCTGTTTATTGCAAATCGATAATCCAGATTCTATTGATAACTTTACCCATTATATTGCAATATAATACTGATCAACTCCAGCATTATGTTTCGGAATAACACCACCTCTAACCTTCTTGACCAGCTCCAGACGTTTTTCGAAACCGTCACCGACTTCCATCGGCATTTCGTCCCAAATTCGTTTGATTACAGTTTTGAATTGGTTCCTATTAGACGCACTGTGGTCATTTACCTTTGCCAGCATGTATGACCATACGAAATAATCCAAGGGACTCAGATCTGGTGAACTGGGAGGCCATTCATTCTTGCCCAAAAAGTCGGTCAAATTTTCTTGGCACGAGCCCTGAACGAGATTAGCAGTATGCGATGGCCCTCCGTCCTGCTGAAACACATAGTGATCATCTCCAAACACCTGTTGTACATGTGGCTTGACAACTTTCTCCAGAACTTCCGTTTTATAATATACGGCATTCACTTTAACGCCTTTTTCGATGAAAACCACACAGGTAAAACGAAACATTGAATTTTCTACGTTATCTAATGCACATAAATGGAATGCTAGATTTGCCATAAAATACTGGGATATTTCATGTAAATTTAAGTCAGATAACGCCAGAATCTAGCCTGTTGTATGCAAGATTTCAAATATTATTGTATGGCACATGAAAAGTTGCAAACAATTTCATTGTTTATGCCTCCTTTAGCTTGGAATTAAACGAGGGATATTTTACACGCTTGTTAAAATTAATTATTTTTTTCTGTGAGTTGTAATTTGCCTCGCTTGCAAATTAGTACCCAAACCATCACTGACGCAGCACTTTAGAACCGTGGAATATTCCTATCACTCTCTGGAACAGTTCTCGAAGAGAGAGATCACAATCTGTCGTTTTACACGGCCAGCCGTTTCAACTCAGTTTTGCGTCGTTTTTGACTCACTTTTGTGGAGTCACTCAAATTTGAGTAAATGTTACTTGCATTGACTAGTCGACAAATCAAAAACAACCATCTGATATGAGTCGATGTTTTTGATTTGTCGACTTGTCCATGCAAGTAACATTTACTTAAATTTGAGTGCCTCCACTGTTGACGAAAGTGAGTCAAAAACGACTCAAAACCGAGTTGCATTGGCTGGCCGTGTAGACATTGTGAGATTGTTGCAATACGAATAATTTTTCGTCGGAAAAGATAAATTCTTCCGAGCCGCGACAAAAGCAGACTTGATCTTTCAAGTCGTTTCTGCTTGGAATGTTCCGAAACCCCGTGAACCTTACGTTTCTTGAAAGCTTGAAATCCCAGATCATTTTGCAGTATATTGTGCAGTGACGATCTCGAAACATTCAGATCTGCGGCCATTTTACGAACAGGGCGCTGTGAATTTCGTCTAATCCGTTCCCTGACCACTGTAACAACTCGTGCAGTCCACACCGTACGTGTACGACCGGATCTCTTCCGGTCATCCAAAGAGCAGGTGTCACGGTACCTTCGAATGGTTCGGTACACAAAATCCCGCTTTACTCCAAGGTTTTCCAAATTTCTGAAAATAGCGCCCGGGCGCTCACCTTTCAGAAACTTTTATATCACCACAGCACGAAACTCCTTCATCGCTGGTAAATGATAAACACCGAATGAAAACAATCGGACATAACCTAAAAGCGTTTGTATAAACATAGTGCAAAACTACACCAACACATACCGGAAGCATGTTGAGTAGTTGCACGACATCAATGCAGAGAAAAAGTGTATGAGAATATATTGGACATGGTG
>JASCZW010004062.1:0-39266 GCA_034211315.2 Aedes japonicus | reverse complement strand
CACCAAAATTAAACCGATTTTCGGATTTCCTCGAAATTTTTCAAGGAATGAAAATATACTAATGAGTTATGATTTACAAAATTTATTTTATTTAATTCCATCTCCCATTCCGAATGCCCGCCCTTTCCCATCAAATTTTGTACAACCGTTGGTTCCAGTGCTTTTGTCGTTTTGACCAAAAAAATTTTCAACTCCCGCTCTGGTTTATACGTTTTGGGATGTTAGAGAAGATCGATCCTCATAATTGCCCAGAATGTCTCAATCTGGTGAATTTTCAAAGTGTAAAAATGTTCACCCAAAATCAAGCTAGTCAGTGACAAATTGTTAAGGCATGAGTTATTAACGTCGTCCCGAGTTTGTTACTTTATTGAAAAGCTAAATGATTTTCTTTATTTTTAGGTAATCAATCGTAATCTACCGATAGGATCACAGTAAGCCGTGCTATGAAACTGACGTGTTTTGTTTTTGCTGCGTCGTTTTCACGAGAAAAAACAATCAAACAATAATCCGTAGTTTAACTTTAACTAACAGTGAACTCATAAAATCCTCGCGTGATTTGGGAAAGACGTAGTGAATACAATCGATTCCCTCCCGAAATGGTGTAGTGAGTGTAGGTAGTATTTCCACGTTTTTTGTTTTTTTGTGCCTCGCCCTCGCACCCAGAATGAGAGTTACATCAGCATAGTTTTGTTTATTAGTGGTAGTATTGTGTAATCCGGACGTACATTATTAAGTTTGAGTGTTTTCCGGTTTGTCGCGAGTGAATCGATGATTTTTAGCAGTTTTGATTATTGGCAGGGTGTGGAGTGAAAAAAAGAAAAAGAAGATCAGTGCAAGTTTTTGTGCAATTTTAATATAAAAATTCCCGCATTTTTCCCGCATTTTTGCCTTATTTTCCCGACTGTTGAGATGAGTTAATATAAAGCACTAGTAGCTGAATCTCTGAGCTCCCAAACTTTTTCCAGTTTGATATACCACCAGACACTTTCCATTTATTTAAACTACGCCTTTTTGTGCGACAAGATCAGCCAATTTTCAACAAATGTTGTCAAATTTGGTAGCTTCTTCTTTATTCTAGCCAAAATTTGTCCAAACCATTTCCTTTTCTCTTGAATCCGGCAAACAACGTCAGACGGCATTGAGCACAGCTGCCCAAATTCTTCTTTCACCATGTGTTAACACCCTTACAAACGCAATTCGCCAAACTTCAAACACATTCGCCACCACATGAAAGATAAGTTCATTTCTGGCCTCACCTGTTACAGCCGTGTAGCCAGATCTTCTAAGGGCATCTTCAACGGTGGTTCAAATCGTGGTTTGGATTTATTTGTTTAGACCAAACGCAAAAACATCGCTGCATCGCTGGTGTTTGTAAATTTTGTTTTACCGGATCTATTTTGCATCATTTCAGAACTTATATAAGCTTCTAAGTTTCTTACTGAACGCACTCTTTAAAAATTTAATTTAATGAACTTCGGAATATCTATGAAGACTGGGTGGACATATCTATAATGAACAAGCGAGAAGTTGATTAAACTTCTCGGCAGTTGAATAAAATAATTGGAAATGTCCAGAAAATCATGAAGTTTGCTGGCTGTCTTTCGAGAAGAGAAATGGTGGAACTTTAGAGAAGTTCATTGAATTGCTGAAAAATTATTAACGTTTCTGGAAACTTGGATGAACTTCCAAAAAGTTTGCTGATCATCCATGGAATAGGAACAACTTTCTGGAAATGACGGGAACTTAGAAAATCAGATTTCGCTTCCCAGAAGTTGTTTTAACTTCCACCAGGGACATATTCTGTGATAAAAAGCAGAATACCACACATATTTAAATAACTTACGAGAAATTGAAAAAAAAATCTTTTAAGTCGTGGAATTTCTGTGGAATAGTTAGCATTACCGAGATGTTGTTAAACCGTACAAAAACTTTTTATGATCTTCAAGATTGTGAGTAGGTGGAAATTCTATGAAATTGATTAAAAAGTAGTTGGTTTCTTTATTCTAGTTTTGATTGGGTTCGAAAAATTATCGAGTAGTAAGAAGTTTAAGTTCTTCTTAAAACTTAAATACCCTAAACTTTTGGGATGTTTTCGGAACGCTTGGAAAGTTTCTCGATCACCTGGAACGATCCCTGAAGTTCTAGAAAGCTCCCCAAACTTGTGGAAAAATCCTTTGAATGTTTCCTAAACTTTTCGAATGCCCAAAAAATCCAGTTTCCTGTTTATCTGGGACGTTTTCTGATATTCTGGAAAGTTCCCCGATCTTGCGAGAAGTTTTCTGAAATTCTTGAAAGATCGCAGGACTACTGAGAAATTTCCTGAATTGCTGAATCACCTGAGCATCTGGGAGTTTTTTCGAGCTTCTGGAAAGTTCCCTGAACTTCTGGGAAATTTTCTAAATTTCTGGGAGGTTCTCTGAACGTCTGAGATGTTTGCTGACCTTTTGGAAAGTTTCCTGATCTTTGGGGGAGTTCCATGATCTTTGTGAGCATTTCCTGAAGTTCTGCGAAGTTTTTTTAATTCATGAGAAACCCTGAACTTCAAGGAAGTTTCTTGATATCCTACATGTTCGCTGAACTTCTAAGAAGTTCTGTATATGTCTAGCAAGTTTCATGAAATTCTAAGAAGTTCACTAAACCTCTAGGAAGATCGGCAAACTGTTGAAAAGCTTCATGAATTTCTTGACTGTTCTCTATTGGAAGTTCTCTAATTTTCAGGCAAGTTCCTTGAATTTTTGGGAAGTTCCCTGAACGTCTTGAGTAGTTCTATGAACTTCTGAAAAATACCTAAAATAATCTGATAAGTTTTCTAAACTTCTGGAAGCCTTTTGAATTTCTGGATAGTTACCTGAACTTCTGTGAAGAACCCTTTACTTTTGGAAACTTCCCTGAACTCGTGGTAAGCTCCTTGAATTTGTTGACAATTCCCTGAATTTCTAGGAAACAATCTGAATTTCAGGAAAGCTGTCTGAACTTCTAGGAAGAACCCTTAATTTCTGGAAAGTTCCCTGATTTTATGGTATGTTCCTTTGCCATCAGGGAGAAGAGCTAAACATCGGGAAAGTCTAAGTCAAATCTAAAAAGTATACCGAGCTTCTTATAAGTTCCCTGAGTTTCTAAATGCACTGAGTTTACAAGATTTTTTTCGAACTTTTGAGAGATAATTTTTGTCCATCAGTTTCTTAACCTTTTCCGATATTGTGGGAGTTAATACTGCGGGCCGTAAGTCTTAAGGACAGATTTGCAAAAATTCCACAGGGTCACCAACCCCCAAGTTTTCGTCGAGAGAACTAGCTGAGGACATACGCCAACAGCCGTTTAGGCTGTAGTGTACCTAATTAACACTAACGCCAACATATCCAGCTGCATCGCAACAGCTGGAAAAAGTCATCAGTTGACTGTAGTTGTCGCATAAGTCTAGGATCATATCCCTTGGCATGTTGAAACGTCGCAGAAAGCGCTTCTTGTCATAGGTTGGCATGGCTCTATCTATCACTATCAGCACTATCTAATATCGTTAAATGAGATGCATGCATTCACACACTCACCACCACTCAAACCAATCCATGGTAAAAAGTTTGCGAAAAATCTCTGAAAAAAAACAAAACTTCTGATCTCTGGATATTGTAAGATTGACTAGATGATAGGTGTTTGTGGGTTTAACAACAAGAAATACTACACCGGAGTGGGGAACGCAAAGTTGACCAACTTTCTGTTTTAGCTGGTTCTTTTTATGTTTAGACCACCGCTGAAGATGCGCTAAGCGGTACGTTTTGAACAGGCTGAACAATGAGATCGGTGGACCGAGTAAATGACAAAAACGCTACTCAAATCATTTGAAAAAGGTGTGAGTATGGTTCCTTCCAAATGACAAAAATTCCCGATGACTTTTGAAATTCCCGCCATTTTCCCGCATATTTCCCGATGATTTTTGATTCCCGCATTTTTCCCGCATTTCCCGATTTTCCCGAGTCTGTGGCCACCCTGGAAGTGTGTTGCAGTATATAAATGATATCAGTAATGTTTAAATCCGGGGTTTATTGTATGTGAAAGTAACCTCGGAATGGCCGTGACTCTCCAGGCATTCTGAAATAAGTTAGAGGATCTTCAATACAGCTATCACTTTTTAGCTCTCGGATTATAGCTGCTTCCAATAGTCACTTGAGAAGATCGCTTGGAAAGATTGTAGTAAACAGATTTTTTCCATAATTCCGTTGCCGGCCAATGGTTGTTCGATTGCACAAACACACACACACACACACACACACACACACACACACACACACACACACACACACACACACACACACACACACACACACACACACATTAATCGTAATGTACCGATAGTGAAAAGCGTTTACACCTTGTACTTGACGCTAGATGTGGCCGCATTTGATCGTTACGAGCAATTCCACTTCAGCAAGACCATATAAGTCGTGGATAATTCACATTAATCATGACAAGTTCAAACAACGCAATTTTTTTTCTCGAGAATGTACAGGATGAAGTCGAGATTCTGAAGCGGTACAAACAAATTAACTAAACTAAAAGGTTGGGTTCTACAAGTAACAATGGTGTCCAGTAAGCATTTGTTCAATTCAGCCACCAAGATTGATGCCCTTCTCGGGACGACAGCCGTGATTGTGAATGGCTTAAAACCACGCCGAATACAGAACTATGAATTCAACTGGGACAAGGCTCTACAAACGGACGGTGGTTGTGGCATAAAGCTGCAGTTCACTCATTGTCGGTTATGGAGCTATAAGAAAAATGCCGACAAACGCTCAGTTCATGACATCTGTACGCCTGAGTTGCTTCCGGAGTTTGAAGCCTTAAACCGTATCTGCGAATTAGCTAGCTTTGATGCTGTATTGGTGGAAGTAACAGTGAACCGCATGGATAGCTGCGATGATTGCGTTTATGTTTGTTTATACATTCTCGAATTTCAGCAGCGCGACAAACCGATGCATTCAAATATTGAACGTAAACAGTGATTCGTCGAAGGAAAAACGAATACAAAGGCTAATACACTAGGGTTTTTTTACACGGTTTTTTTATACACGGTTTGATTTCGTCGATATCCAACACAACAGCAGCGTACAGGGCGAGTAGCTTATTTTTGTTTTTTTTTCCCACTCGTCCGTTAGAGGATTGCGTATGCTTCTGGAATCGTTTCGAACTTTCTGGGTATTAAAAGAAACTTGAAAAAAAACTGCGTGTTGCTGCACCTATGTATAAAATTGCAAACGAAATTACTAGCGACGTAGGTAACAATGCCGAATACTACGTCTACATCCCATCTCCAGATGTGGAGATAGATGGTGTGGTTTCTGCAGCGAGTCATACATGTAATGACGATATGGAAGGTATGGGGCTTCTTCCAAATTCTGTTTCGTCTTCCATTGAAATTCTGGAATTCAAACAATTTCATGCAGCAACAACGGTAGATGGAAGAAAGTAGATGGCTTCAGTATTGCTGGATTTTAAGCGCGCATTTGATTTAGTTTCAATAGATATACTGGCAGATAGTCTGCACAGTAGTGGTTTACCAAGATTTATATAACTTATTGTATAAAAAATGATCTTCAATCTAGGCCAACTGACATAAAAAGCTACATGGGTTACCCCAAGGCTCATGTTTAAGTCCCTTACTTTATCATTTTTATGTTAGTTTTTAGTCCATTGCGATATTCCCTAGATAATATGTCCATCTGGGTCAGAAATTTTGAGATCAAGTTTTCACCGAATAAAACCGAATTGGTAGTGTTTACTAGAAAGTGTTTGGATTAGAAATTACGCAATCTATGACCTTCAAATACTTCGGAGTGATGTTTGATTGTGCATTTTACTAGGAGTACTCACATTGCATATTTAAAACAGAAATGTCAACAAAGGATCAATTTTCTAAGATTAATTCCGGGACATGGTGGCGTGCTCACCCAGAAGACCTCATTAAACTCTACAAAACAACTTTTCTTTCAGTTCTCGAATACGGCTCTTTTTGCTTCCTCTCGACAATAAACAGCCACCTCATTAAATTGAGCACATTCAATATCGTTGTTTGCGCATTGCCCTTGGCTCTATGCATTCAACGAATGATATGAGCCTTGAGGTTCTGGCAGAGTAAACCCTTGCATCTAGAATACTTATCAATTGTGGAATCAGTCAACAACCCTGTGATTGAAAATTTTGAAGAAATGCTGGAATTGAGGAACTTGGTACTCAGATCTGATTCTTGAATCTGTATTAACTATATATCATCCAATATCAGTCTTCCATGCTTCAATTCTCCTAGTGTACGCTTTTCTAGTAACAGTTCTTCAATTGATTTATGACCTATCCATAAAACAGGCTATTCAAGGAGTTCCAGATCATCTTCGACCTATTCTGATTCCCCATAATTTTATTAAAAAGTACCAACATGTTAATTGCAATAATAGATTTTTCACTGATGAGTCACGCATTGATGAATCCACTAGTTTCGGTGTCTACAATGAATACTGAATGAATGTTCTGCATCTGTTGCTGAGCTGGCAGCAATCAATTTCGCATTGAGGATAATTTCCGACATGCCTATAGAACTAATATTTCGCAGATAGTCTCAGTTCTATTAAGGCCCTCCGGTCGATGATAACGGTGAGACACTTATCTTGCTTTCTTTTAAAAAATAAGGAGCAGATGTGTGAGTTGGCCGAAAAGATCATCTGGGATTAGCTTTGTATGAGTCCCCCCACATCGCTCAATTCCAGGCAATGAGAAGGCGGACTCTCTAGCAAAGATGGGCGCACCAGAAGGCAAGATGTTCGAAAGAAGAGTTCTCTTCAAAGTTGGCAAAACGAAAGGATAAGTTATTCTCTTGGGTGGTGGTTACATTCCATTTATTCACAAATGATTCATCAAGATTTCAATATCTGCATGTAAGGCGGCGTTTCATTAGTGTGATGTCAAGACTCATTTCCAACCACCAACTGTTAATCGCACATCTCTACAGGATTAACCTTGTTGAAAGCAATATATGTAGGTGCGGAACCGGTTATGATGACATCGATTACGCAGTTTGGTATTACCCGGATAATGATAACTAGAAATGAGACGAAAGATTAGTATTTTCCATTTATTGCATTTATAATGCCTTTATTGCTTATCTCGACAGATACGCGTATTTCATCTACAGTGTGCAGACTTCAGTGTCGTGTACAATTAACTCGACTGATGTCTCCAGAGCATGACTATTGGATACTAAAGTGGCCAGAGAAAGACAACCCTTCCGAGAGGTAAGAGATGTTTGGAGAATGCGTGATCTTCTCTACATGCCAGCGATTTACGAATTATTTATTTTTCTGATCTAAGAGTGTAATGTCATCACCCCCTTCCTTCCACTCCCTGCATACTCCCTAAAACATAGTAAATTCCCTGCCATTGTTTCCCAGTTATATTATCCTTTTGTTTCCGTGCTACTAATACCTGCCCAGCAAGCTATTGGTCAACTATCTGCGGCTAGCTCCTGAAAGAGGCTACAGAGACCAAGAATTTGGTAGATGTCGCAACTATGAGGATCAAATAATACCTTAAATAACCCCGCTCATTACCGCGGGGCACCAAAGTGCACGGTAATATTTGCTAGAATGATAGATATAAGAGAAAGTGTTGAAAGTTCCGTCAGTCTGTACGGCGGGTAGAAATCGAACAGATGTTTTGAAAATTTGAGCGAAAGGGTATGTGTCCAGTGGAACTCGAACCATGGACGTCATCTTTTGCCTATCATCCCACTGCGGGGTATGTCGTGGCACGGACAAGTCCGCCGACAAGTCCGCCACCTCAACAGGCAAAAGATTACGTATGGAAAGCGCTCATGTACCACTGGTGGCTTGTGATAGTTATTCTAGCGTGTATTGTCATGCACTCTGCTGACTCGCAAATGGAAAGACTCTCGCTTTTTCGTTTGATTCGCAACGTTTGAAATCAATATCACATCGCGAAAGTCTACATTATAATCGTTACTCCACGCACGGAGAATACATAACATAACAATTAATGTAACTTAAATAAGTTACCTGCCCAGCCCCTTCCAAATAATAATGTTGCACATTAACCTCAAGATAGCGACGAGTAATTGGCACCCCATTTATACTAAAAATAAAATTTTAGCAACAATATTGATAATCGGCTCCGTAAAGTATTACACACGCCTGAGCCTAACAAATACGCGAACTAGTTTTAAAAAAATAGCTGAATTCTTCCCGCATAACGAAAAACAATTTGCTATAATCATTATATTTCGGATGTAGATATATTATCACATTTTATGTTATTATCGATTAGTTTAATCTCATTTCACCATATAACCTCTACATTAGCATATTGTTAATGTTTGCCATATTGTCATTAAAAGGTTTATTATTGTCTGCACTCGGTCTGCATTATATACCAACTGTTTTAGATAGAGTACAGCAAAAATTTTGTTCGTGAAAATTGCCATTTGTTAATGGTAACCTAACTTAACCGCCTATTCAGCATATGTATTGTTATTTGGCCTTTCACCATCTGACATATTGTTAAAACTATATAGGAGATTGTTAGTTTATAGTTGTCAACTATAACGGTAAATGTCGTAACGATAACGGAAACGGTCGTCAACAATATAGGAAATGGTCCAGGAACCGAGCATTACCCGAGCAAAGGATTATACCAAATTGATAACAAGTTCTAATACCAGGTTATCATTTTTTGATCACTGAATATCATTGAGGCTGAATAAACAGCCAAAATAACAGAATGAATAATAAAAATATACACGTTAAATATCATAATAATAACTTATTTTGTTATCACTGCGAACAACTTGATAACAAATCCTGTAATGTAAGCAAATTTATTGATATAGTTTCAAATTATGTTATCATTTTGAAATCAAATTCTTATGCTAATAACTGGAAAAAAAAATTTGATTGGAAGTAACATTGCTGGTTCAAATATGCTGGAAATATTTATAGTTTAACAATTCAACTTATAACGTTCATAAAAAATAGTGTGTTCAAAATGATAACATATGAAAACTAAATTTGCCAATGGTGATAACTAAATTTGTTATGCGATAACAGCGGATATCAAAACGATAACTGGGATAACAGAACTTGTTACCTATATGATATCAGCTTGTCATTTTCCTTTGCTAGGGTACCCTCTGTTTTATTGAATGAGGTATATAAGGTACCAATAGCTGAGTTTCCCCTTGATAGCTGCTTATTATGTGGGAGATTACATTTGTGCTCTAAAAGTCATACTTTTTACCTTGGAAAAGCGGAAATCGATGAAGTCTGATTTGCGCTTATATTTGCTCTGCATTTATATCCCAAGTAACATTGCCAAACCATCCAGCTTTATTAAGTTTTATTAAAGTCTTATGAAACCCACTGGAAATCAATTTGGTTTTATTATGGTACCAAGAGGTGGTAATAGGTTTATGATAACCTACACAGTTTCTTTGCAACGATCTTTAAACCTTGTATCCTAAAGTTCCTCTTACTCCTATCAAAGGTTTTATTTTGACATTATGAACTCGTAAACTGTTCTGAAATGCCGTTTTAGGACTCATTCAAATTGTCTTATTATGGCCAGTTGAAAAAGCATTTTAAAACCATTTTACCTCCAGTAAATGCATTAAACGGCAAAATGGCATTGAGGAAAGTCACTAAATGACCAGATATTTTGGCAAAACTGTGATTCTTCAATCTTCATATGAAATATATGAAATAATTGAAATAATGAAAAATGCTTCACCAAAATTTTAAATGTAATACAAATAAACTGTAGATCATAGACCAATTTGAGCATTCTTTTAGATAACCTTATTGAATTCCATCAATTGGCAGGAAATTTAATTTATCGAATATATTTGTTTCAATTTTGTGTTTGTTGAAGTAAACTCGCATAATCTCTGAAGCGTATTTATTTTCGGCTTTTTTTGTGCCAATATTCACCATAAAATCAAATGCGAATATGAATTGGGGCATGATAAGCTATAAAAATACTCAATTTGTTTTGAATTTTTTGCTATCAAACAAAATTTCTCGCAACACTAGAACTTTTTTCTTATATATTATTCACTGTTAAATGAATCAGAAGATCCCACTGTTAAATGAATCAGAATCAACTAAGCAGAGCAGCAAAAACCAACCCCGATATCACAGTAAAGCTTGACAGCTGTGGCCATTTGACCCTCTGCTGGTTTTGATGGCAGCCAATAGGTTTTATGAAGGTTTTCAAATGGTCAATTATGAAGAAAATTTTCAAAATCATTATGGTCCTGTAAAGGTTTTATAAATTTGTTTTCACAACCGTCTATGGAGTGGGCCACTATGTACTCGCTTCGGCTTTAAAGATGCATAGAGGAAGTGTTGGTGGACAAAACAATTTTGAATGTAGTTCAATCAACAAAGCCGGAAGGAGTGCTATACGGCTGAAATAAAACTAAAATTGTTACTTGGGATCTCTTTTAAATTTAATTCATTTCAGCGCAACTTACGCCTGTTCATCCAACGTGGGTCGCTCGCAAAAGCAAGTGCTGTCACAATGCACTTAACTTTTCTATCAATACCCGATCAATGTCCTTCGTCCTTCATAACAAAAAATCCTTTGCCTTTTCCGCTTTATTGAACGAAACCCCTCACAACAAGACAATCACAGCTAATCCTGCAACTGTCAGTCACTACTTTTCTTCACCATGTCTCATTTATGCACACGAAGCGATCCAAGAAGGCACCCGAAAACAGATGCATTGCATTTGATCCGATTGTAAACAAAAACACGTGTGCATTCTCTCGCCTGATGCGCCTCGAACCAAAGAGAGATAGAGAGAGAATAACACCCATTTCCAGAGAAACACAAAACCGGGGAGAAAATGAAACTGCTCGAATCACGTTCCGCGCATGCTCCACACCTACTTCAACCGACCGCCAGAGGCGCTCGTTCACCACCGTAACGAATCCACCCCAAAACATGTTTATGCTTTGTGAAAAACTGCTCGACGTCAACAAAAACGCCTCTCTCCTCTCGCTCTCTTTTGCTGGAATGAGAGAGCATCCTTGCGCGGCTGCTGGCTGGCTGATGGTTACTTCGTTTGAGATGGGATTCGCCTGGGTCCGACTTGGGTTGAACGGGTGGGTGAGAAGCAGCTGCTGATGGTGCTGGTGGTGAGTCCGAGTCTGGGATGTTCGCCGCGGAGAGGATGCTCGAGAAAAACACAGGACGACGACGAGGCGAGTTTTATCCCGGGGTCTCCGCGCCGATTCAGTCACGGTTCGGGGCTTGTCGTGTGCACGTACTTCAGAACACGGCTCAGTCAACGTTGCGAACGAGCGCGCAGTGCGGAATTAGTAGTACCAACTTGAAGTTAGTCCGCGCGTATTAGCAGCGGTGTGGAGTTGAGAAAAATAAATAAATGGTAGAGGAACGGTCGCGGATTATCGGTTGTCCGGTTTCCCTTTCCGGTAATTTGGAAGCCTTTTTTGTTTTAGGTGAACCTTGGAGGAGAAAGTGTTTGCTACTGCTGCTGTGCTGGCGCCTGATGATTCCTCCCAGTGCGGGTCGATCACGGGGGATTCGTCAGAATTTAAATTGGATTTTCCGCTTCCGGTGCTTTGCCAGCGAGTGCGTTTGAGTGATTGAGTGGCGGTGGGGGTGGGTGGGGAGTGCGACCGACTTGAACTCGTACAGGTGCCCCTCCCATGGCCAGGGGAGTTGACGGTGAACGGTGGAAGGGGACGACGAAAACACACGCAGCGGAGCATAATTTGAAGGAGAAAGTCCCCGTGCAAAAAAGAAGAAAAAGATGAAGCTCAGTGCTCTAGGGAGTTGTGAAACTGGCAAAAATATTGTAGAAAGGATTCGGAAACCCAGGGAGAAGAAGCAATCCTCGAGTGGGAACGACTGGAATTGCATTTTGATGAAGTGCGAGACGTCTTTGGTGATGGTTGGCGTTCGGGAGGGAGGAGTGTAATTGAAGGAAAAATATTTAATGTTTGAAGACCGCGCTTGATGCTGAGCCGGTTGTGACGATGTGATGGTGGTTTTGCTTTTTGGAGTACGGGGGGAAAAGTGTCGTGAAATCGCTTGAATGTTTGATGCTGCTCTGGGCTGGTGTAAACATGTGTGACAGGCGTTGCGGAAATCGTCAAAGACGCGCTTCTTGGATTCCGCTCACGAAGTAAAGCCGGGTGGAACCGCGACGATGCCGATGATGACGATTTCGTGTCGCGTCTCATAAGAGAAAATAAAAATACGGTCAAAGAATACTGGCGACGACAAATCCGGTACAACTTTACGCGTCCGCCGTCTTCGTTCAGTGTGGGTGTCGAATTCTGTGCGGAACTGTAAAATGTGGAGAGAATAAATTGTGAGGTAAATCCAAATCTATTCGACGGAACGAAGAACATATATATGTTTGGATTTCATAACCGCTGGTGCATGGCCAAAGGACGCAGATGGTGGGAATCTACAATCAATAAAGATGGATCACAAAGACGGGTGGAAACAGTGATAGCTCATACGGAGGAACATTTATTCTATGTCTGTTCGTGGACCGTTGAAAGTCTGGTGGAAATAGAATCGTTTTGAACCCCGAATAACGTCAGGAAAAAATAGCGAAACTTAAATAATCATCCATATACATATTCCTTATATTGAAGATCATATAAGCCATGCTGAAAAACGTTTGCAAACAAGTATTTTAACAAGTCTAGGTGAGGTATTTAAATTTTCGAAACATTTTATTGTTTTGACACCACCTAAAAACAGGTAAATTTCACGCTGAGAAGGAATTCGGAAAGTGGATGGTTTGATTCATAGCCTGTCACAACCTAGTCCTTACCTTGAGCAAACTAGAGCAGTAAGCCATGATCAAAAAAGTAGACTGAATCTACAATGCTGTCAGTACAAAGTGCTTGTCAAATTCATACACCCGGACAACACCATGAGTCGAGAATCTGGACAGGTAAACTTTCCTTTGTTTCAAAGTTTCGGCAGAATATTGCCACTGGAACTTTCTATCCGAGTTCGGAATATGATATCACACTTTCATACCAATCGATTATGTTTGCCGAAATTGGAAAGTGTTTGTGAGTTTGCTTTAATGCGATAAATAATTATGTTACCATTGCAGTGATTGAAAACCTTTTAGGATACTCCTTTAGAATTGGAAAAGTGCAGAAGGTGGGGCCTATGAAACGTAATTACATAAAGTATGTCAATGGTCAAAGGCAAAAAAAATCTTAGGCTTCATAGGAACTATTTTTTGTCGGTTATTCAAAAAGGAGGGTAACCTACGAGTTTTTGTCAATTTTTAATATCTGCAATGGATATATATTCCTCCCTTAGCTCAGTCGGCTATGGTGCATCTACAAAGCAACACCATGATGGAGGTGGCAAGGTTCGATTGCCAGTCTGGTCTAGGAGTACTTCGTGAGGGGAAATTTTTCGACTCCTGGGCATAGGGTATGAATGTACTTGCCACACAATCAAGAGGAAAGGCTAGTAACACGATCCGTTTTTTGCTCGTAACATGTATAGTTTTATTTCTTCGCGGATCCAAAGACATCCTTCAAAAAAGGAACTAAAAGGCTCCAAATTTGCCTAAGGAACTGATTATTTGTAGTCATAAAAAAAAGAAAATATATGGCCTATTTTCGAAATCCAACGAAAATTGCAATTTGCTTAGAAGGGCTTGTAAGATGGAACACCCCAAATAATCTACAAGAACACTGAAATAATGAAGTAAAACCCCGCGATTTCAAAAATATATTGAATTTAGCTTGTAATCAAAGCTTAGATCATGAAAACGAAAATGAATTTGAAAATTTAAAAATAAATAAAAAATTCTTTAAAATATCTTAAATTGTTGATTCCATGGCATTTCCTAGCATGAAAAACATCATTCATATGTTTCAAAACGAAAAAAATGTGTTTGTATCTTACTGTTTGTGGCGCCATAAACACACAACATCAAAAAACTGTTTCACTTTACGATTTGTTTGGAAATGCCTTTGGATCATAAAAATACACCAAAAATGCAAGCCAACACAAATGTTTACCTTTTGATATCGATGGAAAATTTCCACTTACTAAGCACAAGAAATAATTGCTATTTTAATTATGCCAAAACTTTTGAAAAATGAAACCTGGAAGAGCTAAATCGAATGACTGTATTCACTCCAAAAACAAATTAAAATTGAAGAATAGTAAAAAATGAGGTTAACACTTGACAGCGCGTTAGTGTTGTCGCTGTGAAAGTCAAAAGTGACGCTGTTCCATCTTACAAGCCTTTCCTCTACTAATGAAAAATGGTACCCGGCATCGAAAGCTCTCAATTATTAACTGTGGAAGTGCATTTAGAATACTAAGTTGAGAGCAAGCAATAAGCGAATTGTGAACGCAATAAGCTTAAAATGTAAGAAGAAGAATATATTCTTGTTTTTTGATAGCTACATACTAAAATAATACATTTAGCAGTTGTTTGCATATTAAAACCTTAAAGCCTAAAGCTTAAAATGATAAAGAAACACCAACAGAATTTAGTATACAGAGGGTGTTCCGATCAAAATTTGGTCAAATAGTAATGAGTGTGAGTCGATCAAAGTTTTTATTAATAAGTCACAAGTAGAACACAGGAAAAATATTCAGCTAAGCTTCCTTTAACCAAATGCAAATTGCTGAGAGCTTTCGTTTAACACCTGCCATAAGATTTTGTACAGTATCCTTGTCCACTTTATTCGCCGCAGAAGCGCCAGATCGCCTTGAACTATTTCTTGCTCACAACAGCTGTTTAGTCTTCTTAAGGTTCCGCTTGACAATGGCCCAATATTGTTCGATTGGGCGGAGCTCTGGCGTGTTGGGAGGGTTCTTGTCTTTAGGCACCAGTTGAACGTTATTGTCACTCGATGGCCTTTTTCCGTAGTGACAAGATGCCAGATTGGACCAAAATAGAACCGAACAATTGTGTTGCTTCAGGAAAGGCAGCAGACTTTTTTGTAGGCACTCGGTCAGGTAACTTTCTTGGTTGACGGTTCCAGTCGCAATATAAACGTTGCTCTTAACGCCACAGGTACAGATGGCCTGCCACACCAGACATTTCTTCGCGAACTTTGAAAATTTAATGTGCTTGAAAATATCTGCCACCTTCCCCGTTCGGTTGCCCTATAAAATTCCTGTCCAGGAAGCTGTTTAAAGTCTGCCTTGACGTAAGTTTCATTGTCCTGCACCACGCAGTCTCTACCCACGGTTGAAGGCGCCACTTCCAGATTCTTTGCAACATCTCGGACGGAGATTGGGTTCCGCTTCGAAACAGCACAATTTGTTTTGTCGTTGCTGGGGTCTCCGGCTTTCGATTCCCTCCCGATTCAGCTTTCCTGGCTGTCGACAAACGTTCATCGAACACTTTTAATACGTTGGTAACAGTTGATTCAGCCACATTCAATAACATCGCCAACTTCGCTTGAGAGTAATTTGGATTTTCGCCATGCACGTGTAAAATTTTGATGCGTTGCTTCTCTTCCTTCGACGACATTTGTAACTGAGGTGATAATCTCAAAATCAAAATAGAGAGCATGATGCTACACGCACACGTCTTAAAAATGAGGGGGTGTAAAATTTTTAATGCATGATAAAGTAAATGCGTCAAGTTTAAGTCGATCAAATTTTGATCGAAACACCCCTTTATCGAGTCAGAGCTTACAACAACAAAAATATTCACTGGTAGGCAGGCTACGGGCTCCCTTGCAGCTATGTGTCGTGACCTTTTCTAAGTTTCCAACCTCAAGCAAACGCCTCAGCATTAACCGCTTGCAACTGTTTTCTACAAATTCCGTCAGATAATGGAATCGGTTTGTCACATTCACCTACTACGATTTATTTTGTACACTCTTCTCTGTGAATATCCTGCTGACGAGTTGAAGCACGTTCATGATAAATTACTCAAACTGAAGTAAACATAATAATACCAATTTACTTACAAACATTAAAACACTATTGCTATTACTATTGTTATCAATATTTTAATTCAATTACTGTATCTACCACACTGTGGAACCATACGCTAAAGTCTGGGCACTTGTGCCTTCCATTTTCTTCAATAGGGCCACTGAAAATTTCGGCACATAGTTTGCAAAGAGAACCCTGAAGAAGATTGACATGTTTCATCTTTGTACCTTACGGACGTCCTCACTTTCACTTCGCTTGTTTCGGAAACTGCTTTGCATAACTCAGCTCAACCAGTTGCATTCGATGATCCGTATGAAGCAAAGTAATATCTTTCAAAGTGAATGTTTTTTTTTTGTAGATCATTCCAGTATGGGCTTCCAGTAACCTATACCAGTCAATAGTGTCGAATCACTTTGTTGCATCACCCCCAAAAAGTATCGACTCACATCAAATGAGGAAAATTCACAATATTACCCAACAAACATCAATGCTGAATAACAGTTTGCTCAAACAAATTTGGAGAAGTTGTTCAGCTTTTTCTCCAAGAAGCTGAATTGCTTCTTCAAATTTGTTTGAAGAAGCTGTTATTCGACATTGATGTTTGTTGGGTACAGCTCAAATGCTGATGAGCTAAAAGTTCGAACCTTCAGCAATGTTGTTCAAAAAATTAAAGACTTCCGGAAGGGAAGAGTATGGTTTGGAATTCAGCCACTACGTGGCGCTATAGGGTTTGCAAAGAAAGCATTTTTGAACTAGATTACAACGTGATTCCGACCAACTAGTAAGGTCAGGTTGTTCATATAGTTAACGACTTTTAGAAGATGCAGAGTATGGTTCGGAATTCGGTCACTATGAGTCTCAAGTGAGCATCTAAAACAGAGCATATTTGAATGATCTTATACAGTAATCCGTGCAGCTAGAAAGCTCGAAGCTTAAGCATAGTTTTCGGAAGTTCAAAGACTTAAGCTGTATAAAATCACACAGACTAAATAAAAGTGTACAGTGAATGAACCTTTGGAAGATCAACAGTCATTGTTTGATAACTTAATGATGTTCTAGTCATCCAAACTGTCCTTGAATTCAGAACTTAAGATCTACAGTAGTAACTATAACTTTTGGGCTAAACAAAGTTACGCTACGTATTAAACCATGTTCAGTGAATATTTTTGAACGTAAACAAACATTACGAGATAAACTGGGATGATTTTAATTCAGAACATAAGATCTATAGTTGTAACAGTAGTTTTTTGAGCTACTGGTCGCCATCATATGTATTGAAAGATATTCAATCAATCTTTTGGAAGGTCAACAGTGATTATTTTTAACTTTATGATCCTCTAGGAATCATGGGATCCCAGTAGAGCTCGGCAGGTTATGAAATTGAATAGAAGTAGTTTGAAATTGAGCGTAGGGCTTTTTGTTACGCGTTTTCTACAAAATATGTTCTTCCTAACAAAAGCCCTACGCTCAATTTCAAACTACTTCTAATCAATTTCATAACCTGCCGAGCTCTATCGGACCTATCGATACTTTCTCTTCACATCTTTGGTTCTAGTAGAAATTGCTGTTCATTACTGGGATCTTATGATGTTGGGAAGGTTTTTCGAATATAAAATTAGAAAATGAGTGAAATTTTACCCATTGAAAGAACTTCTATATGGGTAATATAAACCTTAAGTGAATTTTTGTTTCATTCTGAAGAAACAGTATTAAGTTTAGTGAAGTTAAACGCAAGCACACTATCATGTCTATCGTCGTGTAAAAATTGTTTGTTTTCTCACAGAGCCCCTAAAAGTTGGCTTACCTTTTCGACAGCTGTTTAAGATGTTTTCGTCTAAAAATGCACAACAGCATCTCACGAAGGCACACTACCACACCTAGACACGATAAGCTCAATTCCAGCTAACTGATTCATAATCATCTTTCTCCTATAGTCCTATATTTTCGATGGTAATCGTTATGTTTCTTCCCAGAAAGCACCTTTGTTACATCCTGGTTAGTGTAAGCTTTTATGTGGAATACCTGTAACTAGAAAATGAGAAGAAAGATTAGTAATTTCCATTCAATTCCAACTACCTCTATTGCTTATCCTGACAGATACGCGTATTTCGTCTACAATGTGCAGACTTCTTCAGTGTTGTGTACACAGAAAAAAATAATTAATTTTAACAAGCGCGTGAAATTTACCCTCATTTAATTCCAAGCCAAAGTAAGCGTAAACAACGACATTATTTGCAATCTTCAATGCGCCATACAATAATGTTTGTAATCTTTCATACAACAAGCTAGATTCAGGCCTCAATTGGCTTAAATTTACGTGAAATATCTCATTATATTCTGCCAAATTTTTTATTCCTTTTATGTGCATTAGATAACGCAGAAAATTCAATGTTTCTTTTTATCTGTGTACTAATACTCCGGTCGAGTACAGAAAATCTTCCACGTTGCCAAATTTAAAGCTGTAAATAAAACCTTATCTACAATGTTTGATAGCTGTTTTATAACAGCGTGAGAATTACCTTCTAGGCCTTGAGCCAGAAAGTTAGTTACTGTGTCACGTTCTGTATGTGTTGAGCGTGTTTCGGCGTGCCGGAAGATGGTTCCATGTTTTAACATACACAGATAAAAATAAACATTGATTTTTATGCGCATAGAGGGAATGCTTGAATTGACAGAAAACAAAGTGATATTTCATGTAAATTTAAGCCATATAACGCCTGAATCTAACCTGTTTTATGAAAGATTGCAAACATTGTTGTATGGTGCATGAAAGTGTGCAAACAATTTCGTTTTTTACGCTTCCTTTTGGTTGGAATTAAACGAACGGAAATTTTATGCGCTTGTTTAAATTATTTACTTTTTTCTGTGTATCTGTTTAAACTAAAATTCAATATTTATGCTAATTAATAATCACTTTACACAGAAATAATAATGCATTTTAACAGGCGCTAAAAATTTCCTCTCGTGTAATTCCAAGACAAAGGAATAGTAAACAACGAAATAGTTTTCAATATTACATACAACAGACTAGCTCCGGCGTTATCTGGCTTAAATTTACATGAAATATTCCATTGGTTTCTACCAAATCTAGCTTTCCTTTTATATGCATTAGATAACGCAGAAAATTACATGTTTCTTTTAAACTGTGTACCAACCAGCTTGAAATGAAGAAAACATGCGTATAAGTGGTGCCAGAAATGACAGATTTTTTTCTTTGATGTGGTAGCGAGGATTGGGTCCTCCTTAGCCCAGTCGGTAAAGGCGCAGCTACAACGCTATACCATGCTGGAGCTGACTGGGTTTGATGCCCGGTCTGGTCTAGAAATTTGTCGTTAGGGAAATTTTTTTCGACTCCCTGGGCATAGGGTATGTTTGTACTTGCCATACAATCATACTAGACTGATATCGTAGTTGCTACTCCTTTACTGATCAGAACTAGTGTAATTGCACAGAAAACCACATAGATGGAGCTTGGGAGTGGCTTTTACATCTTCAATGTACAAGTTCACTAATTCTATTTATAGATCAGTACCGGCGCCGGCCACGTCCTCACGGTCTTTGGGGAGGGAGGAAGAAGGATGATTAGTTCGACAATCGTTGTTATTAGAGACCGTGAGCACCACTGCATCTCTACAATTGCCAAGGGAAGGATAGTTGTGTTAGTGAGGCAGGTTTATTTTTAGATCATGGATGCACTGTGGTAAGTGAAGCGATCAATGAAAGAAAGCGCAGTAGACTGCTTTTTATTTTAAATCTAGTGGTGATAGAAAGAGGCAAGTGACAAATGGCAAAGAAGGGGACGGGCCTGGGATTGAACTCCCGACCATCTGCTCAGTAAGCAGAACGGGTAACCACTGAGCTACCCAGCCGCGTCCTTACTTGCCACACAATCATACTAATGCAAAAAATGGTACCTGGCATCGAATGCTCTTAATTAATAACAGTGGTTCATTAAGTTCATTAAGAACACTAAGTTTAGAGCAAGCAATAAACTTGAAATGCCTAAAGAAGAAAATAGAAGGTGCGAGGTTTTTGAAGTATGTCCAAGTGTGTTTTTAGGGTGTTAACAAATAATGACCGAGTGGCTTACCCCTAACTTTTAGCAAATACTACCCTACACGCTAAGCTCAGTTTACCCTTAATCGCAAAAAAGTGTACATACTCATTTCTGGGTTAAGTTGTCTTTACCCATATATGAGTAAATTTGAATGGGAAAAAATACTCAAATATGGGTAAGTAATAATGTACCCATAAATAGGTATGTGCACTTTTCGCGATTATGGGTGTTCGGTAATTCAATGATTTATAATTATAATTTAATTATGCCTAACATGAATTGTGCTTAAATTGAATTGTACTAAAACTAGAATACTATATACCTATTTTGCCTTAAATATAATGAAAGTGCTCTAAAATCTACTACAATAGTTTACCTACGAAATACAATACAGACAGAATTATATACATCACAATCACTCTATTTAGATTCCGAACACATGTTTGTAAATAAACCCAATTGCCCATCAAAGCAAGCTTGAAAAATATTGTAGATTTAGTTACAAATCACCATCCGAGAAATACAGACGTGATCGGAAGAAAGAATCTTTTATTAAACCATCCGAAGGGTTTCTTCGGCGTGTGTGATCCAATTTCAGCATAAGATGCATGTTTGCAGGTTGGAAGACGTTTCTAAGGGCAATCCGTGTTGTGACGAGATTGTTCTAACGACATCGTGAAGACGATCGATCGTTTCTTGGCCCTACACGATAGGGGGAAAGGGCAATTCCAAATCACAGTGAACGGTTAGTGGGCTTATTAGTGCCACGCACGTGAAATTGAACAACGTAGTTCAATTTTACACTGATCAGTCGGTTGTTAGATAATTCAGTTGTTTCTTCTAGACCCAGAGGCCAGCAGAGTCGTTTAGTAAAACCTTCGTATAGGCATTCCGCGCGCACAATTTTCACCCATACTGATCTTAGCGTGTGGTGCAAATCACATTGAATATTCAATAGAATCTACCCGCTAAGATGAAAATACCTAAAGATCGTTAAAAAGTACCGATAATCGCTCAAAAGTGGACATACCCAAATTGCGTAAACACAGATTACCATATGTTAAGTAATGGTATTGAAGGAAGATAAACGGTAAAAATTACCAAAAAATTGAGTATTTTTTTGTAGTTTTATTTTACAGAATGCTTCTTAATAGACATGCAATTTGAAAATTTATTCATTCGATTAGTATTCAAGTGCCTACTTTGGAGGAGAAACCGGAAAAATGTTCAAATCAAGCAAAACAATGCATTAGGTCCTAAGTAACATTGGGAGATTCTCTTTGTCGACTTTCACTTTGCGTTCTTACGGCTATGAAAAAACATGTTCAACTATTTTCAGCATACAGTGCGATAGTATAAAGTGTGATTAGGGATCCAATACGTAGAAAACATCAGAAAATCGTTTAATAGACAAGCAATTAACCAAAGAGAAAGTCGACGGAGAGAATCTCTCAATGTTACTTAGGACCTAATGCATTGTTCAGCTTGATTTTTCAAATTGCATGGAATTGGTCTTGTATGTCATTATCGGCGCTTTACTGCTCTTTTTATCACCAATTGTTTTGCTTGTTCAACTTGAAACATAACTTTTCAAGAGCGCCAGCTACGTCGTTTAAGCTAACTTTTGAGAAAATTTTCAATAGGTCGAAGGTAACAATGTAAACAAAAATGATGTTTTTTCACGAAATGATAGCTTGGGTACTCCTCAATTTGAATTATACACAACATAATATGAATTGCAGCGAATCCCTGCTATATATTATCTCTAGACAAATCGTCGAATGGTCAAATGGACCTGGAAATGCCAGGTTGCTAAAACATCTATATCCACTACCGACGGCTATTCCGGGGCTATTTTGTTTGTGGGAGCAAGTAGATTCCAGAAAAAAAACATCCAAGGCCATTGTTTACAAATGTCGTTTGGAGTTCAACTAAATGGAAACCTGTATTGATGTAAAGCTAAGCCTTACTTATCTTTTTGTTTCCCCATATTTGCTTCAAATATTAAAGACTGGTTTTAAGATAGGAGTTAAACCTAATTATCAAAACTTCTACATTAATTTGCTTGATAATAGCAATATATTACTTACGACTTATTGAAAATTTTCTCTAGATTTGTCCATAACAGACATATTTTTTTCGCTTCGGAGTGAATCCGAACTGCACCTCGGGATTCACGTTGGTCTACAAGAATCCAAATACTATTTAAAAAAAAAGAATGCAAAGGTTATTGCTTTAAATATTGGGACATGAATTAACTTTTTATTGGAAGATTCATGAGAAAAAAAATATGTTTTCGCTTAGAACAATATGGCGACCGCGTGCTTCAGTGACGAACAATTTATTCAATCTTGGGTAAATAAGAACGTCCAATATTCGAAAATGAACATTAACCAAATGTCAGTGAAAATCACTGATTATTATCGTTTATATTGACTGATAAATTGGGTACTGTCAACAATACCAAATTTTAGGTAAAATAAATGCCTAATTTTAGGCATCCTCATATCAGCGTGTATTGAATAGCTACAGTATTTTCCATTTGAAGGCCAGTAAAGTAAAGAGGTTACGGAATTTTGTCCAATATTAGCAAGCGGAATTTTGACAATTGATCTGCATGGAACGAAATGTCACCTTTACTTACGCAATAATCAAGCGGAATATTTTTCCGAAAGTAAACGTGACAGCTCCTATTAGTTTGCGTGGAAACCTTACAAATTTCAATTCAGTAAACGGAATTTAACATGGGTTTGGTATGGAAAACGAAATTTCTTTCGAGCACGATATCGACCTTAATGTGTTGACTCCTGTTTTGGACCAATGTGCGAAAATTCACCCATTAATGAGTTTTTCATTCCTACCGTGTAGCACTTTTAGCTGTCAACAGATGTCAACGTGCTTACAAATGAAACAAATCTCATAAGTCAGCCAAAGCATCGTTCATAAGTTGAACCGTATGAAATTCATAAGATTTTTTGGTTGAGTGTAAGATTTCGCTTGTAAGTTTCATGAATCACAACTTATGAAAATTTCCTACGCGTAAGTCTTACAAAATGTACAAGGCGTTTGAACGAATTTCATACTATTTCATCCAAATTTCATAATATACTAAATGATAATGAAAATTGATCTTTCTTCTATGTTTCATAAGGTTCAACTTATGATTATGCTAAGGTATTTTGGTTGAGTGTAACGTTTTCATATTCTCAATAGAACATACTTTACTCCCAATGTTTCCAGAGCCCTCATCAGTTCTCTCAATCAACACTCATAAAACCACTCAGATTACATCGTAGAACTTCCGTCCATTTAGGCAAAGCAAATCCGAAGATTTCCTTGTTCGCGTAGGCTAAATTATACTTTCATATTCATTGAAAGAAAATTACTTGTCGATATGCATCTCCCTCCGAAAATCCCACCAGAAAACAATACATCCAAGACAATAAAACATGTTTACCGTTTTTTCGCTCTCCTTCATCCCCCAACTAATAACCATCAAATAACAATTCCAAAACAAATCCTCCCACACACTGCCAATCAGTGACACTCTCCGTCTCTGTCCGTAAGAAATGGCCCATTTTTTACGTAACAGTTCCGGGCAATTTCCCCCACAAACACTGTAGCATTTTTCAAGTATACCGGAATCCATAAACAATCCGACGCACCGGACAAATCCATTGGCTGTTGGAAATAAATGTGGTAGCTCATAAAAGCATTTATTACCTACTGTTTACTTATACGGCGAGCAGATCCGAACCGGGCAGGAATCGATCAACGAACCCATAGGAGGGAGGGGGGGCGGACCACCATCACACCAGAGAGCCAAGGCAATCAATTTTCCGACCGGATTAACAGGGAATTAAGGACCCAACGCAATGCCACCCACTCTCATGGGGGTGGGGCGGGGGTAGGTAGAGGGTTGCATCTTCTCCCTGGAATCGAATCGAAGCTGGTTTCCGAAGTGACTGAAAGTGCCCTGGCCACTCGCTAAGCGGATTTAAACTTAATGCATTCGAGTGGTGTAAATGCTGATTGACCAGTGTTTTCATTATTATTATTTTTTTCCTCACATTTTCAGTGCTGCTCAAAAGGGAAATTTCCTGCTGAATATTCATGTTAAAATAATTGACCAACAACAACAGCCGCAGCAAACGGCAGTGAAGAAGTGGAATGTTTGTGTTTCGTGAAGCGTAACAAGTGAATATTTAATTGGTTATCCGTAACGCCTGCTTGGGTTCGGGAAAATTTGCAAGATTGTATGTGAATGTGCGGTGGTGTACTTTTCGGCACTCGTCGAGTAGTTGTTGCATACATTTAGGCGGAAGAAGCCACTTGAAGCGAAAAACCCGGCGAATAAACGGATTATACGGAAAATTTGAAAATTTCCCACCTCGTAACGGGCATCAATCATCGTGGTTTTGTCGGTGTCTCGAGAAGGATGATAATATGTGATTGTGTGTATGTGTATGTGTCATAGGTAGGAAGAAGAAAAATACGGGCGAAAGCGCTTCCGTGCAGCATCAGTGCCGGTAGGATCATGGATCACATTCACGCCTCGGCGAGTTCCACATTCTGCTTCACCATTTGCCGTTTAGTGGAAGCCAGTGGCATCTAGGTGGATCTCGTCGTCGTCGTCGTCAGTTTGGTTCCCCTGGGGTAATGGTTCGTCGCTGAACCGGGCCCCGCGTGCGCGTGTGTTTGTGTGTATGTGAATTTTGCACAGGTGTTTCGATGCCGGCTGTGGTAACAGTGCTATAAAGGAAGCGGCAGAATGGATTATGGAACCGTCGGTGATGGCGACGGAAGCGGCACCGGTGGAGGCAGCGATCTGTCTATTGTGACGGGATTTTAGCTGGATCAGGTGAGTGTGGGGATTTGTGGATATCTTTCTAAACTATGGGTGGTTGAGGTTGGATCAGCCAACCCAACAAGAATGTGGATAACGATGGATGTTAGTTTTTTGAGTGAACAATGAATTGGTTGCGTTGGGAGAATAGAGTTTTCCTTGGAGCCTTTGAATGATCATAACATTCGAATATATTATGCGAGGATATCACGTTTGGACGAGTTATTTATTCTATTAAATTATAACACGCATGTTCGAAAACACTGCGTCCGGTAAGCTAAAGGCCAACGGGAAATTCGTTTAAACGAATTGTCATTTTTGTATGAAATTATAAAGCAGTGGATCTAAAACAATTTAATACAATCATGAATGATAGCTCAAGAAATGTTTCATTTTCAATAACATGATTCGTATTTGACGTTATTCACACCAATGAGAAGAAAATACTTAATTGCTTAAAAATGGATGTAAATCGTTTAAACACACACCACTTTACCGCTTTACGGTGTATTTTTGCTTGTTCTAGAATTCATGACTGCAGTTCACGGATCTGGGAACAGATTTTTTTTACCGTGAGGTTATTGCCAGTGCGGAATTGGGTTCACCCTAGCTCCACCCTAACAGCTGCCTAAACGTTTTTTTTTTGTTCAATCATAACATAGATGAGGCTCGCTCTTAACTTTGTTCGAGGCTTAAGCTGGATGCGCCAATAGACAAACATGAACTGTCAAAATAAAATGTTTATGTTTACGTTGCAGTGATCACAAAAGAACAGCCGTTTTCGTTCGGTAATTGCGAACCAGAGTCAGACCTGACCCAGGTTTAAAACCGACAACGACATAAGTGAGACTGGACAGTTTTCAAGCGAGAACTGAGTCGTCTCCTCGCATTGTTGCCAGACTGACTTTTTTCGAGCGAAGAAAGCATGTCCAGGACAAAAAGAATAAGAAAATGTGCAGAATCCGGGTATTGTCACTTTGCACAAAACATAAAATGTAATAATGACTAAGATGTGTTTCTATGACTACAACAAACGAATATGGCGAACAATGTTCACGTTTTCATGACTTAAGAGCATATGACCTTTACCGAAATTCGTGACTCGAGGTTGACGAATTTCAGATCGGATTTTTTCCCGTGCCCATAGGTTTTCCAATGGCTCCAGGCCTCGAGAGCGAGCTGGCTAGTCAAGCAGATTTATTTTTGGATCCCTGAACCATTGATTGGTTTCCTTGCTCGTGTGAATAGCAACTTTTTCCTGCTTATTGCGTCGAATTCTGCTCGTGAACGGTAGAAGACGCGTTTCTAGCACTTGGATGTAGTCCTTACTATTCATTCTGGACTACGTGAGAGCAAGGTCTAGCTTTCGAGTCTCGAGTCGGAAGGATTTTAAGATCCATAAAAAATGTACTTTTCCACATACCGAAGAAATGTACAACATATCATGAAAATTGACGTTGGCCGTGAAAACACGTTGACAGATATTACAGAGAATTACTCCATGGCACCTATTAAAAAAGAGCCAAGATATATGACGATTTTTTTAAAACCGCTCGCATGTGTCGGTCTCAGGAAATCGAAATTTACATGGATTTTTGGTGGTATGGTTTGATATTGCACTCACCAACACATCAGCTGAGATCAATGACTTCATCTTTACTTCGTTTTCGAAGGAAGACACGTAGTCAGGCATGTTTCGTCTCAGAAAAATCTCACAGCCTTTACCTGGGATTGAATCGTAGCGTCCTTTCGATTCGAAAGTATGCACGATCTCCAGTCATAATCAGTTTTCATGTCTCTCTAGTGATGACCTTGCCGATGGTCACCAATGAGCTCGTACACCCAAATTTCCATCCATACCTCGTTTTCATCACTGTCGATCTGAATTAGGCTTTGTCTTTTCGTGAACCGCTTTCTTTTGTGTATTTACTTTTCGGCATTTAAAGGGTGAGTCGATAATTATTTCGACACTTTAGATTGATTGCTAATTATCGGGTATAATTATCGTCCGGCAACCAATTTTTTACCGTTGTTGAGTCTGTGTATGTATCATCGTTACAGAGTTTTCAAATTCAAATTGAAATAAAAAAAAATGTTTTCTTAAGACTTACCCCAAGGAAATTACATTATTTATAATTTTGTTGGAAAAAGTATTTCGCTAAATCATAAGAATAAGAAGTAAGAATTTTTATTATGAGCATTAATGGACCACTCTAGTCACAATTCAAACAAAAAAAAATAGATCTTATTTTTAAGGTGCATCTCTCAAGTACATCGTATGTCTGTAGTTACAAGTTTTCGAGTTATTGATTTTTGTCGCGAAATTTTGCCAATTGTACCATAGTGCATCCTGTCAAAGTTGCGTCGGGTTTGCTGAAAATGGTATTACTCGTGTCTATCTCCGCTCTTTATATCACACAGTCCAAAGCTTCGAAATTCAAGATGACTTGACGGTGTCTTAGAAACTCGAACGATGCATATCACACGATCCATCGGTGCCTTGAACAATTACGTCAGTTCATATGGGTGTATCCATTGTGATTGAAATCGTGGACTAGACGATGTCGGATTGTGGGCTTGTAGGATTGCAAAATTTAGCTCAAGGTGGCGTGAATACGTACAGTACTGAACAAAATAGAGTACGAACCTTCCATAATTCCGAAATTTGTCATATTATCCAGCAGCTATGAAAGATAGCATTATTATTCTCGGAATACGGATTGATTTGCGTTTTGAGAGTGATATTTTCCACAAAAAACAAGGTTTATTGGGTTATTGCTCTTTTTTTGTGAAATTCATGACTTTTATTGCTTATTACAGAAATCAAAACCTAGTATGACTTTCTCGTGGAAGGCATCGTGGAATACTTTCGACGAGAGTTCGGATGCGTTGAGCGTTCAAATTCATCCAGGCTTTCTCTAGAGCTTCGAATAGTTTGTCACGGTCGGTCACGTCTCCTTTGTCAATGTTTTGATCCAGAATACACAGACCACACGTTTTTGATAGGATTCAAGTTCTGCTAACCAGCTTTACGTGCCGACTCCTTCAGATAGCTTTTTAGAATGCTGATGTAAGACTCGGCAGTTATTATTCTATCTATTTTGCAATTTATTTTTATTGGCAACTCCAGACCACGCAAAGCGCTCCCACACCATGATATTGCCACCTCCGTGCTTCACTGGTTTTTGAACATTTTTATCTGCAAGATTCTTTCCAGGCTTGGTCCAGACTCGTGCCCTCTGTTTACGGTCAAACAGCTCGAATTTGCTCTCATCACTCCAGAGAACCTGTTTCCAGAAGTCTAATGGCTTGTCGGTGTACTTTTGAGCAAAGTTGAGACTTTCGATCCTACAGGAGTCATAATTAGTCTGTTAACTTTGCGAATCAAAGGTCGGCGTTGGGCAAACTGGTCTTATAACCCGTTTCGTGTAGACTTTTGCGCACAGTTCGATCGGATATGTTCAAGTTAACGTTTTCCTGGATTAGACGGCTGGTGATCGACGGATTTTTGGTCACTTTGCGGTCAATTCGACGATCATCATTGCTTGTTGTCTTCCGTTTCCTTCCTCTACTTGCTCACACTCCCGAGATCCTCGTACTTCTTGCATATTTTTCACACTCCTGCCTCACTTAATTCATATTTCCGAAGGATTTCTTTGTTTGGAAGGCCCTCTTGACGGTTTTTAACGATGAGTTTGCGGATATCTAGAGCAATTTGTTTTTTCCCCCATCTTATCGGATTGAAACGCACATGATAGGGTATATGTCCCTTGAATCAGCCTATTATGCAACTATCGATTACATTTTTTATTATAACTCATAAAGTATTTGAGCTGGAAACGAAAATTAACTAGCTGTACACTTGCTTAGATAAATTTAAGAAGACATTTGGTAGTATGTATCACGAAAAGTTACACAACTCCTTTTGTAAGGTCAGAAACTTTCGAGGGATGTGGATTTAATGTCGGTCTATTAACACCAAATTGGGTCTATTCATGGATGCAACTTCGTCCCATTTGATAGATTTGTTATTAAATGTAGTCTTCGTACGGTTTTCTTTTCTGATTTTCTGATTTATGGCGTTGCCAGCTGTATTCGCTCTACCCAAAAGAATCTTCACAAAAGAAACTATAATAAAACAGCTAAGAAACACTTAAGTGATTCTCACATATAATTTATCGGCCATCCGATAATGAAAACATTATAATTCACTCTACACAGATTTTGTTTCTTTGGTTTGTGTTTAGATGAGCCATTTGGAAAACATACAACCGAAACTCAGACATTTTTATTGAAAATTTTACCAGTAACAACATTTTTAATATGCTTTTCATACAACAGGCCATAGTTGGGAACATAGAAATAAATATGTTTCTAACATTGGGTCTACGGTTTTCTTGTTAAATCATTGTTATTTTACCTATGTGAACAGTAAGTTTATAACGTGTGACTATTTTCTGTACATCTTGGCTGCATTACTCGGTTTATAGGTTCAATTTAACGAAATTTAGATCATTCAAAGATCGTGTAGATAATCTGTTCAGCTTAACCAGTGATGTGATGATGTCAAAAAAGTTAAGGAAATCGAAAGTTACGCGGAAGTAAACAACTATAAATTGATTAATAATGTCTCAATTGCTTTGGGTGCAATCGATCATCCTGATAGCAACATGATTTTGTTGATTATTTATTGCTGAACTTAATGACACATTTGGTACATAGGCCGAATGCAGGAGCTTAGGCTAACATTACATCCCCTTACCCTATGATACATTAACAACAAACGAAGTTTTTTTCGACGTTTCTATGCGGTTTGAGGGCATTCGCACGCCGTACGCCAAGATGCACAGTTGTGGTTATAGTAGGGCGTACTTTATTTTTGTCCAGCTGGAAAGCAACTTATACTGGCATTTTATGAAACTATTAAAAATATATGCAACATGAAGATGTATTGATGTGGTATAAATTGTATAAATTAAAAATACTGTATTATATCCATATGAACTAAATTTGATTGGAATTTAATTACATCAGGTACGTACTTTATTTTGTCCAGTACTGTATGCACCCTGCTTGATAATATCTTCCAAGAGGAATACTTTTTCTGGTGCACACTGTAAAAAAATGAATTTTAACAGACGCGCAAAATTCCCCCTCGTTTAATATTAAACCAAGCGTAAACAACAAAATTGCATGCAATCTTTCATACAACAGACCTAACAAAGGCGATATCCAGCTTAAATTTACGTGAAAATCCCATGAATTTATGCCGAATCTTGCAATCTATATATGTGCATTCCATAACGCATTCCATGCCTGAAGCGTCTGGCGCTTGTGCACTGCTTTAGTTCGGTGCTATTTTGCTTATGTACATTAGGGTGTCCCTAGAAAAAAAAACAGTTTTTTTTTCTAACTTTTTAGTTTCATTGCTTGGGAAAAATTATTCTTGGGGCGAACTATACTGTATATTTTATTGTTCAAAAGTTAAGGGTAATTTTAAAGAAAGTAATGTCCGATTTTAAGCAGTCCCCGCTCGTGTGCCCCAGGAGTACCCGGGCTCATTTATATAGCAGTATGGTCCTTGATACCCATTAAAACAAGAATATGATGATTTTCTGGCCGGCCAATTCTCGCCTAAACAATCATAAGGGCGAAAAGAAAAAACGCATTTTTTTTTGTTATAAGTACTCGTAACTTTTGAAACACAAGCAGTATTAAAAAATTTGGTTCATGAAAAATGTGCGCTATAACGTTTTCTATATTTTCTTTGAAGATTACTTAATCCTAAAATGAGAAACAAAAAAGTGATAATAAAAATACTCGTTATTTAGAGACACCCTGATATAAAGCAGAAAAACAGCTCTATCATGGTCGAATGAAGAGATAAAAAAATGCAGTCTTTAACAAAGTTGCTTGAAATTATATTTTCTACAAACTTGCTTTGGACATCACCCTTCTATTGTGTATCGTTCAAAAGTTAGCAACAGCGCCGCCCAAGCGGTAAAGTTTGAAACTGCAAAATTATCACCACAAGATGGACAACTTGTTTAAATACAACTTTGTAGAAGACACCATGAATTGGAAACGTAACCCTTAGGAGTTATTAATTTCGCCGTGAAAAAAGGCTATTCCGACCACTGTGCGTCGGAATGATTCAACGTATCAAGAAACGGAACAAAATGAAGACCTACAATAAAGCAGAAAATCGCTAAAAAAAACGTGCAAAACAGAAGCGACGCGAAGCAACAAGGGCCCGGAAATTGTATTCGCGAGTTTTGCAGTGACCGGGTGTATGTCAAAAAACTCTTCCAGGTCCACAATATTACACTGCCATCGTAGATGAGAATGTAAGCGATGCAGACTGATATGGCAAGCAATATGTTCCTGCGGTATGCAGACTACCGGACCAATAAATGCGGAAATCTATCGATCTGAGTGTCTGCAGATGAGGTAGCTGCCTTTATATCAGAAGCATAGTACCCCTCCACTGTTTTGGCCGGATTTAGCGCCGGCGCATTATGCCACAACAACTCTCTATTGGCTCACGAAAAAGGGTTTAGATTTCGTCGAGAAAGACATCAATCCGTCAAATTGCCCTCAACTTCGGCCCATCAAACGCTAAGGTTCGATAAAAAATTTGCAATTTAGTAAAAGAATAATATTAATTTCATACGGTCTTCACAATGTTCAAGTTTAATCCCGTACAATGAAGAATCATCCATTTGTTTGAATAAAACATTATTTTTTAATATGATTTGGAAAATCATCATTAAAAGACCAACACAGGATAACTAAAATCTGTATCCGCATTAATCCAGACACCTTCAAATCATTGTAACTTTTGAAATATTGCACGTAGGAATGAAAAATTTCACTATGGTATAGCTGAGAGTCTATGATGAAGAAGACTATGATTGATGTTTACATTTCATGTTTAGTATTCAAGATGGCGACGAAAGAAAAACAAGTGCGCGAGCAAATTTTGTGCGGGCGTACGTCAAATCCTGACTTGTCAATACGGGACCTTGCAAAAACATTGGATTTTCCTAAATCCACTGTTCACAATGTGCTCAAATCATTTTCGAAACGTTTGTCGGTGGAGAAGAAACCGAGAAGTGACAAAAATATTGGACGCGCTGATCCAGTCATGGACCGAGAGGTGAAAAGGGTATTAACGAAAAACCCAAATCTCTCCATTCGAACGGTGGCTCATAAAATAGGTATGTCGCCTGGTTTTGTCCAAAAATTAAAACAACGTTTGGGACTTAAGTCGTATAAAGTAAAAACAGTTCAAAATCGCAACGGAAAACAGAACTTGGCAGCAAAATCATGGCCTCGACGTTTGTACTGCGAATATTTGACGAAGTTTTCATGCGTTGTTATGGACGATGAAACTTATGTCCTGGAGGATTTCAAGCAGCTTCCAGGGCTGGTTTTTTATTCTGCTATGGCTAGAAATGCTACAGCTGAGCATTTCAGAACGAAGAAGGCATCGAAATTTCCCAAAAAATACCTTGTGTGGCAAGCAATTTGCACGTGTGGCAAAAAGAGTAAATCTTTCGTAACTACAGGCACAATCAACAAAGAGATCTATCAGAAAAGGTGTCTGCAGAAGCGATTGCTACCCTTCATCAAAAGTCACAAAGAAAAACCTTTGTTCTGGCCCGATTTGGCATCATGCCACTATGTTAAAACTGTGATGAAGTGGTACCAAGCAAATTAAGAAAAACATTGTACCAAAAATCTCAAACCCGCCAAATTTCCCAGAGCTAGGACCAGTCGAGAGATATTGGGCTCTGATGAAGCGGAAGCTTTCTGGAAAGAAGCAAGGAATCAAAGACATCAAACACTTCCAGCAAATTTGGACAAAGAAGGCTTCTGCGATTTCTGAAGAGTCCGTCCAAACCCTAATGGACGGAGTTAAGCTCAAAGTTCTAAAATTTTATGCAAATACCGAATAACTATGTTTTGTCTTCACGAATTGTTAAAACACATCCCATGAATCTGAAATAAACAACTACGACGGAAATATAATACGAAATTTATGTTTTATTCATGTTTTGAGGTGTCCGGATAGTTGCGGATGCAGACATTATCCTCTTACGACCTACCGTAATTTAGTTAAGTTTAGTAAACCTACCGTTTAGTAAACTCTAACAAAGAGTTAATATCAAAATGGAATACAGAATAAATTGAATTATCTAAAGACAAAGGAAAACCGTATTTCGACATAATGAATCAAATTAAATTGGAACCTTGGTACTATAAATTAAATTTGTCCGCTAAAGGATTACTATCGGAAGAATTAGAACATTAGGACACGTTAACAAATGGAACTTGATCAGATCAGATACTAGCAGTACTTGTTATGTGCAAAAACAAACCTTATTTAATTACTTTTTTGATTTATCAAATTCTCTGGGATAAGACGAAAGTTCCCCGTGTTCTCTAAAAATGGAAACTTTGAAATAGTAAAATCCAGGGTAAATATCCTCAAGGGGCGAAATTTATCAGTGAGGCAGAAATAAATGTTTGAGTCAAGTTCGCGCTACTAATCACTTCTTTTCGAGCTTTCTTCTGTGTAGATAGTTGTTGGTCTGCATGATGAAGCTGATCAAATTGTGTTCTTCGCGTAGCCGTCTTTTTTAATATTAATTTCACTTGATACTTGGTTAATATGGACCAAACAGGTCTGGGTCATAAAGGAAGAGAAAAAAACACTACAAACAGCTTTGTCTTTTAAGGGGATAGGAATCTTTTCACACTCGTCACACAAAAAGGTTCCACAATCAAAGGGTAGAAACAGGGTTGTGTAAAAAAACTGGAAAAAACTGGACAAAATTTTGAAGATATAACTTTTTGACTGGATCCAGTAAAAAAAACTGGATGAATCCAGTTTAAACTGGAATATTGGCATCCCTGGCTATACCCATGCTTAACAAAGAAGAGAGGAAACACGGGCTCTCTCAAAAGCAACAGTGATGCCATAGCTGCCGCTCAACAGCGAAGCATTATTTCTCGTTGAGTACTGTTGGACAGCTTCGAAAAATATTGTTTTATTGCATATGGTATTGCCAAATGATGGACAATATAATCATAAGCATAGATCAAGCTCAAATGACTGGAAGAAACATGAAATAAATAGTGATTTCAGATCATCTAAATATGAAATAAATTTAACTCAATGTTCAACATCACATTCTGGCAACAAGCCAAGATGTAAGAAGGATCTGATGAAGACATTCCCTCCGGTAAACGCGAACAAATGCAAAATACACAAAGGAAAATGTGAGCGAACTTCTTCAGCAGGTAGGAAACTGATGGTTTTCTAGATGATGTATTTTAAATCTTAAAAATGACAGTAATAAATTGGTAATCAATTATGATTTATACATCGAATCATTAGCCCGATAGATAGAGCTTATGTTCGTATCATTAAGATTGAAATAATTTGAAAAATGTAGGAGTTTTAGACCTATTTCCTATTGACCTATTGCTACTGCAATGTTGAGTGTGGAACTTGCACTGACCACTATGTAAATCGTATAATTTTTCGTAAATCAATTGCTCTATAAGACTAATTTCATGCTGACCATAATTGATTTTTCACTCTACACAGTTTGAAGGAAACATTCAATTTTCTGCATTATATAATGCACACAGATGGAATGCTATTAGTGCATGGGCTATGTCATGTCAACCCGAGCAGGAACGAATAACTTGATAACTGGCCGAGGTATTTAAGAGCTCAGATTAAGAGGTTAAATACCTGAGCAAAACCTTCTAATCTGAGTTCTTGTATACCAAGGCCAGTTATCAAGATCGAAATTAGGTATTCATATGTTGTTGTCTCCTGCTCGGGAATTTAAGCGGAATGTCACCAAGATTGCAAAGAATCTCCTTGTTTACGTTTGCTTTGGTTTACGTACGAGGGGAATTTAAAATTCAACCTGTTTTTCTGTGTATCCTTAGCAACATCTCTCCGTCTCTGTGGAATCGTTGTCCCAACTGCCTGCAGATAATCGATGGGATTACTCCGACTGAAACACGCATGCTGCGATTATTGATTTTGCTCCCCCGAGGAATTAAAGTATCAATGGAGCGATTACAATTTCCTGCCAATATTGGCCTCACCAGCATCATCATCATCATCATCATCATCATCATCATCGCCGTTGTCGAAGCTGAACTGATTTTCGCCCTCTTTTGGCCCAGCTTGGCAGACACACACTCATTCACCCTCCCTCACACACACTCTAACATCAATAGACACATATTCGATTGTGCCGCCGATCTTCGCAATGTTGTTTAGTTGGACGAACGGAAAACGGTGTGCCGGAATTCTGGTCGCGTTTCGACCCCAAAGAATCGCCAAAGGAGGCCGCTTCCGTCGTCCTCGAACGCTTTCGCTACCGGAAGCGCATGATGTGGAATTTTGATTTCCTCGCGCCGGGTTGCTGTGATGCAAGCGTAGAGAAAAAAAGAGCTGTTTATTGCCTTTCTCCGGCGCAATCTTTTGCTGATTTCCTCTTGGCTCATTACGGTCTCCAGCAGCACTGAAAGGGGCGGCAAAGCCGGGAAGGCGGGCAGTTGGTGAGGGCAATAAAAATCACTAACCTAACGATTACCCGGAACAAGTTTTCGGCGGAGCGTGTTCAGAAAGTGGTTTCTCCCACACACACACACGAGAAGAATAAATCGATATCTTCGTCTGATTGTCGATTATCAGGGGGTGGGTGGTCAGTTCAAGGATCTCATGACTCACGCTCAATTACTACCTGGTTGCTTCGTTCGCCACCGAGAGATTTATTCCGGCCACGTACGAGTGATGAAAAATTACCCGCATTTATTGCGCTTTGCGCGTGCGGGGAATCTGTCCTGGGAGGACTTAATTATCATTAGCCCGGACTGTCCGTTTTGCTGATCCGCCGTGACCGTGGCCGAAATTTTTTGTGAAACAGGACGAAAGTCGAAGATTGAAGTAGGCTAATTAATGCTGCGCGCTCGACTGAGATATGAAGGAAACTTGTTCGACCGAGGAGCAAAATGCTTCCAGATCGAAGACGATCGTAAACAACGGCCAAACGGACAAAGGATAATCCCGTCGGAATGTTTCACTGCTGACATACATCAAATTCTTTACGACAGTTCTGCGAAAAGAATAAATAACGCAAAACAGAGGGCCCCCGTACGTCGTCGCTTCGATGGGGAGGATCCTAGAAATGGTCCATGTAATGTGTCGTAAATTAGGGAGCAACAATCTGCCGAAGCGACGGCTGAGGCTTTAATGCTGAGTTGCTAATGCTTCTTCTAGCATAGGACAGTTTGGGGCATAGGACGATTCTGCTCGAGAGGATTTTGCAAAATTGCGCCATATTTCCATTTTTATTATCCTGGCTGATGGCTGTTCAAAGTGGGGCTTAGGCTTTGGAGGGAATTTGCATTCTTCTGATGGCATCTGAAAGCATTCTCTTACTGTAATGTCAAATCCCCAAGTTATTAAATAAATTATCAACTCTCACTGCACGGTGGCAACTGTGGCGGGAATCAATTTAGATTGCAACATCACTTCCACTCATGAAAAACACACGTATCTTTAAATTTCCTCGAAGTGAAAAAAGGGCTCGGCTCACAACGTTAATCTTCTCACACTTGCCCCAAGAACATCAACCAGCAGCGGCATGGCATGGCATGCTATTCCATCCATGCGAGGGAGGAAGCCTCAACCTTCTTCATCATGTCTCAACTAGACGAAGACGAGTACTTACGAGTACATGTATGCGAACGGAAGGAAGTCGAATCCTCCTCCCCTCCCAACAACGTTGTACTACGCGTCATCATAATATGGTTCCAGTAATGTAATTATGAAATTTATGAACACTTCGTTGAATTATTGCTACAGTGTTCGGCTCGTTGGTGGTGGCAGGATGAAGCGGGCTCCATTTTCCACCCCTGCTCGGGATCGTGGCGGAGGAAGCACTGAAGCATCATCCCGTAGTCAAAGCCAGCATAGAGTCATGAGTTTTTCGGAGGAAAATAAAGCTGCGGAACTTTGTGAGTTTGTAATTTTTGGCAGAATTCTTGGCATTCATTTAGCTTTTGACCTATTTAAAGCACCCCATGGAGGTGGATAAAATTTGACTTAGGATCAGACCGGCCTCGTTCAGGTCGAGACGTGTCAAACTGTCGGCCGTGTGGATTTCAATCTTGTTGAGGGGGTAGGTTTTTGTTTTTTGAGGATAGTTTCGGGGATTTACTCAGAGGATCAACTTTTCCGCCGGACTCTTTGCCAAGGACGTCTGGGGTGTGGTTTGGCCATGGAGAACAAAATTGACAAATGAGTCTGTGGTGCGTTTAGGAGAGTAGGGTATTTTTTTATGTAAGGGTGTGGGGTGGATTAAAGTGTTGCCCGCTTTTCGTGCGAAAACGAAATTAGAGTATGTGTGTGTGTGTTTGTGTGTTAACAATCAATCTCCCACTGACCAGTGCTTTTATGGATGAAACTTGTTTATATTTCTTCAGTAATTTATATATGATCACTATGCACAAACATTTTTAGCCCTGGAGATTGAAGGTGACAGCTCTATTGAAAATACAAAGACCCATTTCAAGAATGCCTGTTTATACACACACATTCTGAGGTCATCTCATATACAATAAGCCCGGCATGAAAATCTATACATATCAAATGGTTATGTGAAGAGTTTTTACACTTCCAGAATTAAAATGGACATTCTTGATCCTGGCGTGTATATAGTTAAGGTATATTTTTGATAACATAAAACGACCTAACCATTGTTCTTTATCTGATGCTGGAAAGCTTGTCCGGATGCGGGAGCGGGCACTAAAAAACAAAATTGAGACCGACTCTCAATCAATCTCAAGAAACACGACCATAACACATTATGAGAAGGATTCCATTCACAACGTCCTACGCAAAGCACTCGGATAAACTATAATCTCACCATTTATTTTAGTTGAATGAAGGAATATTTTTTTAAATTTTATTTCCACGGAAACGAAATAAAAACGAAATAAAACAAAAAAGCAAACAACGTTATCTCCAAACCCCGGCTTGCTACGATCTCGCGTGCGAAAACGAAATTAGAGTATGGGTGAAAATTCGTTCAGATCAAACTAAAGTGGAAATTTCTAGTAAACTGATCTACCGGATTTGTAAAACATATCTGTATTCTCCTTTGAGTGAAGAATTTTCTTGAGAATATTTTTAGATGTTGAAAAATTAGTAGGATAAAAAAAAATACTAGGCACTACTATGTATCGTATTCGGAAGAAATTTCTTTTTCTATCCCTAACCAATGTTAAATTCCGTTTAGGGCCTGTTCATAAACCACGTAGACTCATTTTTGAAAATTTTAGACCCCCCCTCCCCTCATGACTTTTCTCCATACAATTTTTTTGAATTTTGTATGGAGCATAGACTTTGGTCAACCCCCCCTAACCCCAGAAAGGTCTACGTGGTTTATGAATAGCCCTCTTACTGAAACGGAAAAGTAAAGAATCGAAATGAATTTTCTGCAGCACTATCCACCTGAAAAGATCGAAAAATAGAAATGAAATTTGTAAGGTTTCCATGCAAACTAATAGAAGCTGTCACTTTTACTTACGGAAAAATATTCTGCTCGATTATTCCGAAGGTGACATTTCGTTCCATGCAGATCAATTGTCAAAATTCCGCTTGGTAATATTGAACAAAATTCCGTAACTTCTTTTCTTTTTAGGTCGATACTGGCCTTTAGTCATTAAATGAATTGTTCTCTACTTAAGTCGTGTTTAACATTTTGACAATCTCACCCCACTTCGTTCAGCGAAAGAAGAACGTTCGTTCGATCCAGCGCTCCGTTATTTTGGAAGATTTATTCGAGTGCAATCGTTGGAAAAAACTAGTTTTTCTTTCTTAAAATATACTCACTTCAGTGAGTAAAGTAAAAGTGAGCTTTTTTTCTAAGAAGGCAGTGTGGTTTTCCAGTGAAATAGAAAAATCAAACAGTGCTAGCTGGCGAATTATCTTCCCGCTTATTTTCGATTCACCTCTGCGTGGTGACGGCTAACCAGCGATACACCACTACATCGCCAACGGTCAACCGACAGCGTTGAGCGAGTGCACCTGAAGGCGATCGCATCAGCGTCACCGCTCCCCGCTCCCCGTGCATAGAAGCGCGACGTTCACGCATACGGTGCGTCAGCAGCAGCAGCAGCAGCAGCAACAGAACAGTAATTTAGTTAAGTTTTTGTTTTTCCTGTCCCCATCCCACTAGAGTTTAATTTGTGTGTTCTTTGTTTGTGTGTGTGCGTGTGTGATTTAAATTATCGGCAAATCGTGCATGTTGAAGAGGTTTCTTCGACATGGACGGTTTGACTAAAAAG
>JASCZW010004061.1:0-49652 GCA_034211315.2 Aedes japonicus | reverse complement strand
CCGGTGGAAATTGAAATAAAAAAGTAAGGGCAAAAAAAACATATTTTTATGGTACACCCTAAGTTGATGAGGGAAAATTGCTCTAAATCGGTCAATTTTGAAGCTACAAAAAAATTTATATATAAAAATTCCATTAAATTTTCTGCGCTACAACTTTGCTCAAGAACTTAAACGTCTATTTCTGCAAATAAAGAAGTTAGTTTTTGTATTTCCGTGAAAATGGGAACTACCCTAATTTTAACTAACATCAAAAAATGGGCCTTAGTGATACAAACCATGTTGTAGAACACCACTTTGCTGTAAAGTTTCAAGTTTAGGCGCTGGGAGCATGTTTCCTCGTAAATTCGTGATCTGGACCATAGTGCAATGCTACGTGGAGCCCCAGTGTCTTTTTAGGGCCTATCCATAAACCACGTAGAATCATTTGTACAGCAGAACCCCCCTCGATGACTTTTCTCCAGACACATTTTTGAAATTGTGTATGGAGCGTAGGCTTTGGTCAGACGCTTCCCTCCCCCCAGCAAAATCTAGGTGGTTTATGAACAGCCCCTTATGGTAGATACTAAATCATCTCTATCTCCAACGGTTGCATGGACGTAGCCATGTGAGCAGTCGAGTAGTGACTTCAAGGAGATTATTGCGTGAAGAAACCTTTCAGTAACTGGTTCCGTTTCATGGTGGCATGCAATGTCTTCAACGAATTATTCCTAATCGTAGCTCCATCCACGAGGTGTACCAACCCTAATTTTAAAGGGCGTCCACAGTTAAATTGCATCACTTTAAACTCGTCCTCAACAACAAGTCTCTTAACCGATTGTCATGAAATATTCAGGGAATAAAATGTATAATCTTGGTTTAGGTATTTTTATTTTACTGTATTTCTTTACCAAATTCAAAAGCTCGAACTTTCTTCTTACTACCACGCATAAGATTTTTTACAACGCTTGAACCGACATTTTTTTCCGCTTTCAACCATGACTTCAACATTTCCTGTTCTGTAGTGACAGCTTACGTGTGTGTTTTGAGAAACGAAAGCAGTCGTTCTTTCAGGCATTCATTCACGTATACTTGACCGTTTACAGTTTAAGTTGTCACGAAAGGCTTCCTCCGTTTACCACACGAACAAATCATGAATTTCTTGAGGAACTTTGACACTTGCTGTATCCTGAGAGACTCTTGAACATCGAACTTGTCTTTCGAAATCACATACTGGTTGACATGAATTTGTTTAAAGTCCGCTTTTATGTGTGTTTCATCGTCCGAAAGCAGCGTGGTTTCGTCAACATTTGTGTGTACAGCTTACGCGCTCGTGTTTTAGCCAGGTCATTAACAAGCCTATATCAATAGTAGTGATTGACAGTAGACAGGATGTCCTGGGCCCAAATTGATGTGGGCCCGCTTTCAGCTGTCAAATAGAAGTCTAATCATTTGTTTGGTTGTTTATTTTGATTAAACCCCACAGAAAGCGATCTTTCTGCTTTGTAAGAACGTGCACAACAAAAACGAGCTACAACAAACACAACTTACAATGTTGACATTATTTTGACAGCTGACTTCCTGAGATGTTGTCTACTTGAAAAAGTGGTCCTTGTCATAGGCCTGGTTTTAGCTGTCCTATTATGTTTTTCATTGTGGTTTGGAGCTTTCTGAACGTTGAATGAACGGAGCTCGGCTCGTTTCTTGGCTTTCTGCACGAAACTTTTGGTCAAGTGCTTCAAGTGTCAAGTGTAGCTTTTTCGCGACATCCCGAACGGAACAGTTGGGTTTGCGGATAAAGGCAGCAACCACTCGCTTGTGATCCTTCACACAGTACGGAACACTTATTCTACCACTCAACTTCTTCCGATCGACAGTTAAACGTTCCCCTTTGAAATGTTTTATGACACGAGACACTGTAGACTGGTGAATTTTCAACATCTTTTCGATTGCTCGGTGCAAACGAAGTGGGTTGTCGAGGTGCGTGTTCAAAATGATCTCGCTCACTTGCTGTTCCTTCGACTCCATTTTCGAAACTACAACACATTTCAAAATGAAACGCACGCAGTGTAAACAATACACGCTGAGGTCATTTCACCCAAAATTTCGTTGAAATCAACCCAAAAGGGCGAAATGTTACAGCTTATTGAAAGTGATGCAATTTAACTGTGGACACCCTTTATTGCTTCTCCCTCTAATAATAAATCACACAGCCTAATCAACTATCCCAGCTGGTTCCTGTATGGCTTAAACCCGTTCCGTACCCTACACACTTAGATTTTTTTACAGAAATCTGTAAAGTTTTACCGAATTCTCAACAGCTGCACGTTCGGTAATCCGATTTTACGGATTTCGGTGAAATTTTACAGATATCTGTAAAAAAATCACCGGATTTCGGTAAAATTTTACTGAAATCCGTAAAATCGGATTACTGAACGTTCAGCTGTTGAGAATTCGGTAAAACTTTACAGATTTCTGTAAAAAAATCTAAGATTTCTGTAGAAAAATCTAAGTGTGTAGGTAAATAAAAACTAGTAGCAACAAATCAGAAAGGGATACCGTTTAGGTGAAAAATCCCGTCCATTTAATAATCATGCTTCTCATTCTCAAACTCACCCTATTTTAACGAGTCACAACAACGGACAAAAAAAGAGTGCGATCCATTGAATCCAAATTATTCCAAATGTATCAAAATTAAATCTGAAACTTTCATATTTATCCTTTTTTTCCTACAACTAACGTACTTCCGACTTCGTATCACTGGCGCTGCATATTTGATCGTTATAATTTCCCAACCACTCCATCTGCTCCCCAGCGCACATTCCGAACGAAATTGACTGGAGAATACCCGGTATCCCGACAGTCAATGCTGGAAACAGCCACTCACATTTCCCTCCCGCGGTGGACTTAAGGGGAAACAGGTCAGAGTCGAATGTTCAAACAATTGTCACCTCGCGATTGCAGGAACACAAACATCCCATCTAGTCTCGCAGCCATTATTGCATCCGGAACCATTTCACCTTAAACAGGATTGAAAAACATTGCTTTGTTATGTGTGGGTAGTGTTCTGCACAGTTTGATTTTTTCCAGCTCACCGAGGAAATTGTTAAGCGAATTGGAAGCATGGGTGAAAAAAAAACACAACTCTTTTGCATTTTTCGGGAGTTTTTGGGGGGAAACCCGTTTTTTATTTTGTCCCTACCGGCATCATCCAATGTTCAGGAACCTCGGGGACAACTCGGGGAGTAATGAAATTCAACAATTTTTTTTCTTCGCGGTATTCAACCCATACAAAACTGAACGGGAAATAGAAGTTCATTGAAAGCGGATTTAATTTGATTGGAAATGGAAATCGAGCATTTGAGAGGCGGAATTTTGCATCATCACGGGCGTAAATTGACTGGGAGTAGTTGTCTATTTGATGTGAAAAATAAACTGCAGAGAAGGACGGGGAGGCATGTCGAATAACGTTTTCCGTTCGCATTAACTGATTGTTATATTGATTCGAAAAGAAGGTAGGTGATATATCACTCACCAGTGAGTTCCAGATCTGTGCAGATATGTTATTTATTTCTCGTTTTTTAAAAGTTACAAAATTATTCAGCGTTCACATTGGAACCATTCGGTGCTTCCTACAAATTGAAGCAAACTTGCGTTTCTTCCTCTTTGAATCGTTCGATTTCAACTCAACTTTTCGATCGTTTCAAAAACGACACACAATTTCATTTTTGATACGCACTGTTTTGATAACCTTTCCACCTTTTCTTCAACAAAAAAACCAAAATCATTTTCTTCAAACGCATATTTAACCTACCATAGGAAAATAGTTCAAATATTTAATGTTTTGTCTTTCTCAGGTAATAATCCGCTCAATCGATTGCTATGTACAACACTTTTACGAAAAACTAGCAGCTTGCCTTATTCAGATGCAGTTTAGTTTAAGTTTTACTTGTTTGTATTCATTGTTTTGTTTTTTTTTTGTTCACATAATAGAACCTATATCCTTGAAACTTTCAGCTAAACAATGTACTCAATTAATAGCATAATAGGAAAACTTGCGCTGTTTTGTTCACCTTCGTTCATCAACTAGCCGCTAATCACTATATAAATGTATCGGATTAGAGATTCGAAACAAACTCAACAAATTTCACGCACACAAACACCCCAAACACACACACGCACACACCCACGTGCACTTACATCACGCTGGAACTTAAGCTGTAGCGTTTGAATTCTTCATCCGTTTAATCGCTCTCTGGAAAGACTCTGCACTAGAAGCTCGCAAAAGCTTCAGATTGATATTAATAACTTTACTCATTTAGTTTAAACTAAAACCTCAAACCTTGCATTGTAAGGTTTTTTTTTTGTTTTTTTTTCTCGTTCCATATCTCATCGTGGATAGTTATTTAGATTTCGTTCGTTCTGTTCAACTTACTTTGTTTACATTTTACGTTGAGGAAAAGCTCGATGAATAATGATTTGTTTTGCGTTAAGTTTAGCTGGTTTTGTTTTATTTTAGATTTTAGTTAAATATTCGGCTTTTTAGCTGATTTTCCTTCGTTTTGGTGTGGTCTCTTGATTTGCTTCCGTAGATGGTTTGGTGTGAATCGAGATGGAAACTGATTCCGGGTTTTTGTTATGTTTAAAATAAAACCTATTTTCTGGTTTCTCAAAGATTTAAAGCCAACAAAATAAAGAAAATTTGTGAAATGACTCGTCATCCCTCGACAAGAATAAAATAAAATAAAATAAAAATAAACAACTATCTCAAAGGTATACTAAACAACAACTTTAAAAAATTTTAAACCACTCACGAAAAATATGATTTCGGTCAGTTCTCAATTTGTGTTTTTGGTTCGAAGGCTGAATATTGAGGTATGGGAACAAATATCTGTCGAGGAACTCGCGGCCTTGGAGGATAACTTCCCGAAACGTTTGAAAGCGTGCATCTCAGCACGAGGCAGCCATTTTGAAATGAACAAAAAAAACGTTTGATGTAACAAAAAATACTTATTGGTTTCTTAACCCAATAATAACAGGTAGTTTTAACACCATTTTGTTGTACGGATAATATTCGTACGAGTAATATTCGTACAATAATTTTGGCGAGTCATCAATACAACGTCACTTCAATTTATCAAATCACAGACTCCGACATAAGCCGCCCATTTCGGCTACATCTAAAATAATCGTCAAATAGATCAGTGATTCCGATCTGAAAAACCAAACCATATATTTGGCACGGACTCGTTGGGAACACGCAAAGGACTTCGATAAGGTGGTAGTCTTTCCTGCCTCCTGTTTAAAATGGAGCTTAGTTTTGCAATAAAAAAATGGACAAAAATAGCTGATTTTGCATGGATTTACCTTCACCCGCACTGACGAAACTACCCATGCAGCATCAATCATAGTAACCCATGATTCAGCAGACAAAATTTGACAGGTCTATCAATCGAACTCTAACCGTGATTGCAAAAACAATCAAGCAACTCCGTCCATCGGACCCCAAGGACCGTCTACTAGCGAGCAATCGGTTTGCTGCGCTCCGGGTACAGGAGAACAGAAAAAGGTGAAGATCCCGCCGCTTTTCACCACCTCAAGAGACATCGCTGCCCTTAGGACGATTAATGTTAATCCGCTGTACAAGCTGTGCAGTAATGGCACAAAAGTCATGTGCTCGACGGAGGCTGACTACCGTGCTGTTAGTGCTCACCTAGTCGACAAGCAACACGAGTTCTACACTCACGACGCACCCGGAAGCAAGCCAATGAAGGTGATTCTGCGTGGCCTTCCGGAACTCATTCTGGAGTCAATGTTCGCCGAGCTGCAAGCGGTGGTACTGAAGCCTCAGAAGGTGTTTCCCATCAGGCGCCAGCAACATGGAAACTACTGGGACCAACTCTATATGGTCAACCTCGAGAAGGGATCCGTCACGATGGCGGAACTGTTGTAAACACGATCCCTTGTCAACATTATCGTCGAGTGGGCCCGGTATCGCCAGAGACAGCACGACGTGACGCAGTGTGGTAACTGCCTTGCGCTCGGCCACGAAACTCGAAACTACCACATGAAACCGAGATGTGGCAAGTGTGCCGGAGCACACGCCACCAAGGATTGTGCCCCGAAGGACAAAGATGCCCCAATGAAGTACGCCAACTGTGGCGCAAATCATGAGAGCAGCAATCGAGCCTGCCCCAAACGGCTTGGTCAACGCCGTACACCACCTCCGATGAACGAGGAGAATTTCCCATCACTTCGATACCAGGTGCCAAACCTACCGCCGATCCCATTAAACCACCCGTCAGCATCCGTTCAGCAGCAATTCGCGGCTGCCGCCGCCGCCCCCATGCCAGCTCCTCCTCCAGGCTGGGGCAATCCGAGTTGCAGTACCTCCACGCAACCACCCATCGATTGCTATGACACGGAGCAAATAGTCGAGTTCGTCCAAGAGCTCCACCGCCAAATACGTTCCTGCCGCTTCAAGGAGGAACAGCTCAAAGCCGCCACATCCGTGACGATGAAATTTATTTTCAAACACGGACCATAATCACACCATCAGCATCCTAAATTGGAATGCTTGTTCCATCCGGAACAAAACAATTGAGTTTGGTGACTTCCTTAACAGGAAGGCCATCGAACTGGACAGAGAACTGGTTTGCCAACGCTAAAAAGTCACTGTAATGGAGTGACAAAAATTGATAAGGCCAGAATGGTGGACCTTAAGAATAACAATTTTGCCGAACAGATCCGCTCTTTCCCAGAGAGCAAAGCCGTTCTGGGAGTTGACAAAAATTTTGAAAACTAAGCCTATGCCCATTCCACCGTTGATCCCACTAGACAGCTGCTGAGGAAAGTCAACACTTCGTCAGCTCCCACAATCTCGGACAAAACATCGTTAGTCCACATGAAGCTGCCGTTAGCACGCTTATTACTAACATTCTCATAAGCCCAAACGACAATGCATCTAAGGTTCAAGGAACATGAAGGCCCCAGGTTTCGATAACACCATGAACTTGGAGCTAAAGCAGTTCGTCCACAATGGTAGGGTAACAAGAGCGCTCACAGCGAAGCTGCAGCAAAGCCTGAACGTTCTGTCAGAATATTTCACCTAATGGAAGATCTATCTTTCATTGTTTACTTTCGCCATTCTTAAAACTTGCTCACCAGGTGCAGACTTTCCGCTCCTTTCCAAGCGCATGTGGTATTCCTCCATGTACTTCGACCGAACCAACTGCTAAGTTATATCCTCATCCGGACGCGCCTCTTCAACTTCAACTCCTCCGCTAGTTTAAATCCGGCATTCGTCAAGCATTCGAACAGCATGTTCAACATCAGCTGATGTTTCTCAACGTCACCAGTTTCGTTTACCTTCGCATTAGACAACCGATTCAGAAGGAACTCATTGCTGTTGACTTCCCGTGATACGTCTTAAAAGCGTCCCACACTGCCTTGACACTATCACAATCCTTGATTAAAACGCATGGGCTTTCCTCGATGCAGAGTACCAGAGTAGCACGAGCTGTCTTGCCCGTCTTCCGCCAAGCTTTAGTTACAGTTTCCGGTTTAGCATCCCTCACGACATGCCACAAATCCTCCAGTATCAAAAACATGTCGAAGGCAATCGCAGAATTATCCGGATCCGACGTCTTGCTCAGTACCGACGAACGTTGTCCATCAACAACGCGTACACACTAACAGCCGAGTCGCCAAATATCACTGCTTAACCGATCTAATTACACGATTTCCGAACTGGCCCATACCCTGTGGGCAGGATTGACTACTACAGAGTCAATTACGGCAAAGGAAGTTCGACACCGCGTAAGAAATAACGTGAAAGCAATAACGTTTACGTACACGCTCAAAACTGCCTCTCTTTCATTTGTATTGCTGTCCCTTTTTTTCTCACGGAAAAGTTACTCAATTCTCGTAAAAAGTGGAACAACTCAATAGATGAGTTGTTCCACTTTTTACGAAAACTGAGTAACTTTTCCGTGAGAAAAAAAGGGACAGTAATACAAATGAAAGAGAGGCAGTTTTGAGCGTGTAAGCAAAACAACAATGTATGCTTTTATTCCGACGATAGTAAACAAGAAATGTCAAAAGGTGGTACATTTTTTCTTTGCTGCTTTGATAGCTTCAGTTAGGTGGCTAAGCGCCCCAGTGATAAATTTACACGTTCAACTATTATTAAAACGAAAGAGAAAGAATTTAAGCTGTTCGTATTCGAGGAGGTTTGTATACGCGTAAACGCTTTGCAATTCAGAGGCTTTCATGGATGAAACGGTTCGCATACATATCAATTTATGCATCTGAGCTGTTCACTTTAATATTGCTCATTCTAATTGTGGTATCCTACAGAATGTAGGTGAGATTTTGAGTCAGTGTAAAGACGGTAATAAACGAGGAAGTTGTTCAAGCAACTGGTTATTATCATTTGCGAAAGGAATTCTGTGATCTCTCCAGGATATTGGCGATCCTGCCAACAAAGTCGAACCTTTTGGAGGCGTGTGAGGTATTCTTCCGGAAATTGAAACAGGCAATTTTTATCAGTATTTCCCATCAAAAACCCAAAGCTTGCTCCAGAATGAGTGGAATTTGGCACGAATCTGACGTTTTGTCAACTGATGACCCTGGTGAGAAATCGTACGATGCCGTAAGACCATCAAGGCACATGAATGTTGCATCACGGCAGAACTTCGAACGCGGGGGAGTCAAATCGGAATGGCTCGAAGGTTCGTGGCCATTGAAGAGCTTTGACGGATTACTGCCAACTAATAAGAGAAAGGCAGAGTGGATTCGGGGTATCGAGACCAATATGAGCGCATAGCATCTTGCAAGACACCTGTGGATGCAGCAACGAAACTCACTGACTTAAAAATCTTTGCTGGAGATTACCTGTTGAGTATCATTGATATGCAGCACAATTAAGTGCCAGAATCAGCTGAGGATGTTTATCAGGAAACCATAGTGGCGCTGAACCGTTATTTTAACCAGACCTGTGATGCGTCGAAAGAACGTATGAACATGAATATGAAAAACACGGAAGCATTTTCGGACTGGGTGTTGCGTTTGGAGAGGCAAGCCAAATTCTGCGATTTTAAGCGTGAGCAACGGGATGAAGAATTCGTTCAGGCTTTGTTACGACGATCTGTGCCAGGAATTGGAGAAAAGTTATTCGAGATGTCCGATTTCCTCGGAAAGGACCTAGAACGCATCATCAACCATGGTAAGCACCTAGACTATATAAGATCAGAAGCTGACGAGGCGAAGAAGTTCGCGGAAGAAGTACAGGATTCTAGTGGCCAAGAGCAAGACGAATCCTCAGCCACAGGTGTTAGGCCGGTTAATGCATTGCATGTAAGGCAATTTGGGTTCCGTAATGCTCAGGATCGTTATCGTGGTACGTCGAAGGGGCGACTTGAGCCGTACAATGCAAACCCGCGTTGGCGTTTCTGGAGTTCTAAGGAGCATCCATCTAATAGCTGTGATAACTGTGGATGATCACATGGCCTGCGGGAATGCAAGGCTTACCGTATGAAGTGCTTCAATTGCAATAAGGTGGGCCATTTTGCTGGTTATTGTCGTTCGCCGAGAAATAATTCCAGCCACACCAACTCGGGGAAGCGACTGAACGCAGAACGTGACGAGAAGTTTAAAAAGGAGACTAAATTGATCAACCAGGTAGATAGTGACCAACTTTTCGAATGATTTTGTTTTGTTATACGATGCTATTTGATGACGAAAGTTGATTAATAAATTTAATTTGTAGCGGTTTTGAATAAACTTCTTTATCTTTTCGTTTTATGTTTGATCCAATCGTTTTAGAGTTGATCACCAGAGATATGAAATTTTCACGGGGATCCGGAGACCAAAGATTTGTTTACTGTACCATTGGAACAGAAAGTTTCAAGTTTTTGGTAGATTCTGGAGCAACTGTAAACACAATTACCATCTGTGAGTGGGAGACGATTAAGCGTAAATGTCGGACTGTAATTCAGGATGTGGTGATCCATCCTGAGGAAGTGCTTAAGAGCTATGCGAATCGTAGTCCACTTGGTGTCGAATGTTCCATCAGAGCTTACATTGGGATTACTGGTCATGATCAATCGGTACAATTAGCGAAATTCTTTGTAGTGAAAGGAACAAATTTGTCGCTTCTTGGATATGAAACGGCGTTTCGTTTGAATTTGATTCGTATCGGTTTTAAGCAGGTGAATGACAGATTTATTAACTGGACCGAACATGACGAGACCGCCAAAAACGAATTACCTGGTTGTTCTGCTAGTAAGACAAAGGTTAACCAGAATTTCCCGAAAATGCCGATCGATGGTGTTCGATTCAAGATAGACGACTCTATAACTTCGAAACAGATTATAAGGTATAATATCCCAAAAGCCTTAGAAAGTGCCACGAATGAAAGGTTGCGGATTATGGAATGCAAGGGATTCATAGAAAGAGCGGACAAAGAGCATGATGTTATTGGCTATGTTTCACCTCTTGTATTAGTGCCAAAAGGAACGAATGATTTTCGCATCGTCGTGGATTATCGAGAAGTTAACAAATCAATCATTCGGGAGCCATATCCGATGCCATCATTAGAGAAGATTTGGAGTGACATCCCTAACGGAGGCGGTAGGGTATTTTTATATTGTACCTAAGTGATTGTTTGACTTTGTGTTTTGAATGCATTCACAATTTTTCAGGTACTTTATTCTTTACAAAACTTGATCTTAAGGATGCGTACTTTCATGTTGAGCTTCACGAGGATGTGCGGCATGTAACGAAATTCATGACAGCAAACGGACTCATGAGATTCAATAGATTACCTTTCGGGTTGTCCTGTGTGCCTGAGCTATTCCAACGGGTGATGGAGAAGCTTTTGGTCAATTGTAAAAATATCGTCGTCTACCTCGACGATGTTTTAATCTACGGTCGAACATTGGAAGAATTAGAAGGTTATGTGGCTGATGTCAGAAGTGTACTGAGCGCCAATAATTTTACTATCAACGAACAAAAGTCGGTGTACAATCGATCCTCTGTTGATTTGCTCGGATTCACCATCGATGGATCTGGCGTTCTACCGATGAAAGATAAAATCTCAGATATCAAACACTTCAAGAATCCAAAGGACGTATCGGAAGTTCGTAGCTTTTTGGGGATGTTAACGTTTATAAGTCCGTTCATTAAAAATTTCTCACATAAAACCAAGCCTTTACGTGACCTTCTTTCATTGAAGTCCAAGTTCATTTGGGAAAAACTACATCAGAAAGCGTTTGATGATCTCAAAAGCGCTGTAAAGAACGATTTAATTAAGCGGGGTTATTTTGATGAAAACGATACGACTATCCTATATACAGATGCGTCGCCTTGGGGTCTAGGAGCCGTCTTAGTACAGGAAGATAAGGACGCTTCAGGACATCGGATCATTGCTTGTGCATCTAAAAGTCTGACAAATGCAGAGTGTAGGTATCCGCAGTTGCACCGTGAAGCACTTGGCATCGTTTGGGCTATGGAACGATTTGCTTATTATCTTCTCAGCCGACGCTTCATCTTGCGTTCTGATAACGAAGCTTTGATGTTTATGACAAAGAACAAGGACCGTAAAGACGTCGGAAAGCGGATAATGTCGAGAGCAGAAGGTTGGCTTCTTCGGATGGGCCATTACAGCTACGATTTCGAACACGTTTCGGGTAGTGACAACATTGCAGACGCTGCTTCTAGAATAGGTGTCGTACGTAATGATCCACAGTTTGGAGTAGACAAGGAATCTCACGAGCTATGCTTGGTTACCGCTAACCCTATTACCATTAGTAACGAGCTCTTGGCCTATTATCAAACATTCCAAAGAAGCCTACATACGCAAGGAGATGTACTGATGAAAGAGGAAAAAATGGTTTTGCCTTCGGCGTTGCGTGATACAGCGTTGCGTTTGGCTCACCGAAGTCACCCTGGAATGTCCACTATGAAAAATTTCTTGCGGCAAGGTCTATGGTGGCCTAGTATTGACAAGCAGATCGAGGAGTATGTAAAAAGTTGCCCAGAATGTCAGTTGGTTACATTGCACAGTACGCCATTGCCTATCACAATGACAGAGCTCCCAAAAAATCCTTGGGATTATGTTTCAATGGATTTTGCAACTGCGTCTGAGGTACACAACTGGAAAGCACTGGTTCTTACAGATAACTATTTTCGATTTTTGGTTGCTATTCCTATGGGAAAAACCGATACTGAGGCCGTTAAGAAAGCACTTAAAAGAGTGTTCAACACTTACTACGTTCCAAAAACATTGAAAGCTGATAATGGACCACCGTTTAACAGCATGGAGCTTGAGATGTGGCTTAAGGAAGCATGGGGGATTAAGTTAATTCATAGTACACCGCTTAATCCTACGGAGAATGGGCTGGTTGAACGAAGTATGCAGGGAATAAACAAAATAACTGCGATCGCGAAGCTTGGAAATGCGATCGCGAAGCATTCTGTGATCTCTCCAGGATATTACACTAATGTCACGGCTGACTTACTGGCTACATTGAGGTGTAACCAAAAATTATACGAAACCATGGGTTACTACACAAACTGGTCCGGCGCGCAAATTACGGAACCTACGGAAGTTTAAGGACATATGGGATCACTATCACTTCGAAGTTTTCTGAGCACATACCTATTAAACTTAGGCCTTCAGTCGTGAAATTTTTAAGAATTGTTTGCTCCACTGGAGCATCCATTGATTAACAATTTCAGCGTTCTTTGGTTTGTTTTGTTTGTTATTTTTAGTCTCAAAAATCGTGAAGTGATAATTAACCTAACCTATAAATCATATAGAAAAAGGACTCCCTCCAGTTTCACCATAATTGGACTTCTTAGGTTGTTCAAATAGATTGGAGAAGGTTTCGATTTCACCGTATCGAGAGAAAGCAATCAGCCAATAAATAGCAATAAATAAATAACAAGTGCTTCAGGAGAAAACAAAAGTACCAGAAAATAGGTTGATTGGCTTAGAACTGATGGATTTTAATGGAGCTTAGATAATGGTCAAATTTTGGTTTGGTAAGCTCTTGTTTATACGGATCTCCACCTCATACGTGTACAACAACTAATGAAATAGATCGGCTGTAGTTATAGCGCTGTAGCGTTTGGTAGTGACTGAGTTTATGATTAGTTTCGGTTAGTTAGTTGGAGCTTACTGGTATATGTATATTAGTTAGGTAGGTGTTCCTTTTGCTTTTTCATGAATAGAAGATAAATGGTTGTGTAGTTTTTTTTCACTTTTGATCTCAATTTTTGTAGGTTGACCTTACCAGTAATTGTTTCATTTTCTAATGTCTTCTTCGCTAGCTGTCTGTTTATAGTAAGTGTGTAGATGTATAGATAGCTACAATGAAAGTACAAAGATGAAACGCTTTCGTGTTCGAGTTTGATTCTTGTTTTTTTTGTGTGATTGGTTGATTTGATTTATTTTTGGTTTGGTTTGTTTGGTTTTTCACTTTTTGATTCTATATAAAATACTTACTGTTTTTTTTTGTTAATAATTTTCTTAGGTAATTATGGATTTTCTTGGATTTTTTTTAATCGTTTTCTGCGACCATAGCTCCCACTTTTATCAGTTAAATATACAACTATTTGTAAAGAACTACAAGATATCGATAATCGAATGAAAATTATGTGAATGTACGTCTGTGTTTTGACTTGTTTTTCCTGTTCACTATTAATGCTTTATGAATGTAGTAAAAATTATTCTCATGTGGAACATCTTGTCTGGCTATTGACTTCTTTCAATTGTTTATTATTGTACAGCTTTGTTCACCTTACATCTACTTGCGGTTCTAAAAGATTACATCATCTGTGTGTTCCATCTACTGGTTTACTTGTTATTGATTCTTGTTTTCCGCTATTATTATCAACATTTTATCATTTTTATTCATTACCTCACCATTATCAACTGTTGTTCACTACGAAAAGGCACAATTTGATTTAATTTTTCATCTCGCAACGACAACAACATCAACAACTATTACGCACTTTCCTCCCATTTTTTTTTTCTGACCAATCAAACGAATCTGGCACCCCCGGGGTTTCGGCGAAAAAGGAAATTAAGCAAATGTGTTGAAGTCGAACTAATTTGATTGTTGTGGCGTAAGTAGCGGAAGCGTGTTCCATTAGTGATTGGAAATGGGACACAACCCGCGGAGCGGTAACTGTGATGATTGGATTATTGGCAAACTAAAACCGAAAAAAGCGAAATGTACTAGTCAAAAACAAGGATGTGATATCTGTGTCAAACTGGTATCGTGAAAACTGAACATCAAACGTGGCAACTGAAGTAATTTTATGAGCAAATCATACTTTATTGATCAACATGTTTTCTACTGAAAAAGAGAGAGGAGAATTGATAAACACAGCAAACAAATACGATTAATTGATGAAAATTTGGATAAAACTCTCGGGATGTAACAAAAACTTATGAGCAACTTAAATCTTAAAGTAAACAAGCCCACACCGGCGGGCTTGACGTATTATTTGAAATGAAATAAAATAAGCTAACACAGTTACAAACTGGCGCGTTGTGTAAACATTTGTATTTTTTGTTTTCCTAACTTAAGTTGTTTCGGGACCTAGCAAAACAACAACAAAGAACGGAGAAATAACTGGATTACATGAATTTATGGTTAAATGAACAATGCTACAAATTACAACATAAATCAACACTAACTTAGGAATAATTTATGTAATTGTTGGCTTTAAATAATTGAATTTGATTCTACTAAATAAGAATTATTGTCTTTTATCCGTTTTGCTCTCGCTAGGTTATGTAACGTTTTCGCCCCTCCCCATTCGCTGGACGTCGTCATTTCGGTTTGATTTGAAGCGTCGCACAGTTTGACAAGCACGAACTGAACTTTTCCATTTCCCAAAAGAGTGCCCAAAATCATCGTTGGAGAGGAAAAAAATCAAACAAAATATTCCAACCGATAATCCTTTTGCTTCCACCAGGGAGAAATAAGGGAAACTGAAGTTCTCACGAAAGTAATCCAACAAATCAAACCATCAACAGCTAAATGTGGGTTTTCGTTTTTTTGTTTTTGGTTATAGAACTTAGGTTTTCCCACGACACCAGCAAGCCGCTCTGCGACAAATCCTTCTTATCGACAGCTGTCGCCTTTCCAGATCTGCTTTTCATCTTCTGCGCAAAACTTTTCCCTTCAGAGCGCTCCGCTTGTTCTACCTTTCTATCGATAAGATCAAAAAATCAACTGAACACTAGACTAACACTTACACATTAAAAGTAAACGTACAACTTTTTTGCTCTCCGGGTGGTCTTGCTCTGCTGCTGTCTTCCTTTTAAACGCTTTAGCGTTTTTATTTTTAATGAAATTATGTCTTTTTCTAAAAACTTTACCCTCACTCTCCTCCGTGGCCTCCAGCTAATAATGGGCCTAGGTGTGGGGGCATAAAACTTTCACCTCAACTTAAAAAGGGGGGCCACTTCTGCTATTCACATGCGTTGGAATTTATCTGCAGGGCATCAGGCCTTATTTGGCTCCACACTCCTCCGAACGCACCCAACCACCCGTCCCAGTGGAAACTCTGATTGATCACAGCTATTTCCCGTTTCACCACGAGAAGGCTGAACAGAAAAATCTAAATAAAACTGCGAAAGCAAACTTTTTGCTCATCATTTTTTGGGGCGGAGGGCGGCTTTCAAAGGGAGAAAACTTTGATGACATTCATCCCGGCTGTCGTTTTTTATACTTCCCTCTAAAAAAAAAGGAAACGAGACGAACTTTTCGAAAATGAATCAATTTTCCTCCTCTCTTCATTTAAATGGTATTTTTTTTTCATCCTCTTCTTCGTGTTTTCAGCGTTATTCAAATCTTATGACGATGATGGTGATTGCACGTATTTACAGTGTAAATTGAATGTGATGTAGATTTTAATTAGAAAAGTCTTCTTCGACCCAACTCCATTCGGGTCCATTTGAATAGCGTGGGCTTGGGGGGGAGTTATTCAATCTGCAAGAAAATTTATCGTTTTATTTTATAAATAATCTCATTTGACAACGGCGATGTGCCTTTTTTTGCATAATTTCCCCGAAAAAAATATTACTCTCCGAGTCTATCTCTGTCTGTCTGTATTGTCTTGTTGTTATCATATTTTTACCTGTCCATTCCGGATGCACGGAACGGGTTCGGGATTCGGGAACATTTTTTGTTTTAAATTACGTAATTTAATTACCCGGCGAAAAGAATTTATTGAAATTGACCGATAAACAATCGGGGCATAAAATTGAAACGATTTAATTCGATTCGTTTCTCCTCACACTTGCACTTCGCACTTTACAAACCATTTAAACCGGTTTATCGCGTACATCCAGCGGCAGGACATTCAGCACTTGTAATCGCAGGTAATTAGCATATTTTATTGGGAATAATTTACAACTGGATTTCGGGGGCACTCAACTCAGCGGGGTTTCGATCGAATCATTTATTGGAACGTGTTTGTATTTGACCAGCTCCCGTATGGGGGTAAGAAACCGTGCGTCTCCATGGAAACCAATCAAAACAATCGGGGCTGGCCCACAATTGATACGTTGCGGATGCGTTTGCGTGAATTTGACAGTATTCCCATAAGTTTTCTGTCAAATTGACGTCAACCGAACGCAAACGTATCTATTGTGGGCGAGCATTCAGAGTTTTCTGCCTCATTCACATCAAAGTACGTCTTGGAACTGGTTCAAGGCTAGCAGCAGTGCCTGTAAAAGTCAATTCATCTGCCCTCGAATGAGCTGAAAATGAAGACACAATGATAACGGAAGCTGAACGGCAACAGCAACGGAAAAGCGCCGATCTGAGTAAGCCTGCTTGTCGGAATGAAAACAGGCTAGATCCAAGCCGATGCTTATTGGACACATCGAAGTCATTTTCAACAACTGTCAAACTTGCCGTTTGCCGTTCCGTTTTTGTTATTATTGTAACGGACAGATCCGGAGCGATTTGCGAATAGGGCGTACACGCAAAATGTAAACAAAATGATTTTTCAATGCAATGCACTCAACTATTTCCACTCAATCATGAGTTTTGGACTTTTTGTCCTGATTGTGCTTTAATTTTGTTCATTAAATATTGTTTTCGCAAAGGGCGTAGAGTTATTTCATTATCAAAACAATTTACTTTGCGGTTTACGCCAATGTTGACAAAATGGCGTGCGTAATTTAATTCAAAACATAAACTTGGCGTATAATAAAAGGCGATACTGACAAAATAATCAAAACAACGGCGAAAAGTAAAAGGCGAAACCTATGAAAATGTTAAAAATAAGCGTATAGTATAGGGCGTTACAATTACTTCCAGTGCTTGTGCTAACATTGAAAAAGGCTTAATCAAACATACTAGCATTGAAAGGCGAATATTAAAAATGAGCAAATTTCAATGAACAACGAAAGAATTTCTATCAGTATTTTAAATGAATCAGGAGCTAGCTTTGTTCTTTGTCTGTATGCTAGATTGTATTTGAATTTATTCGTTAATTTGTAAATTACGATTTGAAATTCTACTTGCAATATTACAATTATCATTCCCTTTCTGTTTACATTGTGCATGTTCGCCCTTATCGCAAATTACTTCGTGAATTTGAATTTTGAAATGACATTATTCTCATGTCCAGAGCGACTACTGAGTCTCCAAGTCATCATTTCTCGAATACTTTTTCAAACAGACGTCTGATTTGTCTGAAGGAGGGGAATTAAGATTCAAACGTTAGATTCTTGAAACCCTTAGCAGTTTCATGCAAGCTATGACCACCAACTAACATTTTCTTAACATGATGGTGACGCTACTTTCCGTGGAGGATCTGAGAGATTTGAGCAATTTAAGCTTGTTTGTGTTTCATTTCACGAATTAATATTAATTTTCATCTCAAATTGACAGATGGAAAATAATCGATTAAGTCTGCTACTCGAGCTGACTTTTTCTGACAGACGGGAACTCAATTTTGGCAGACATCTTATTCAAAGTTGTCGATCAATCGCAAAGGAACTTTAATCGATTATTCGATTATTCTCCTTGACAGATGGAGCAAATTATTAAAATTTAAGCAAATATTAAAATTAATTCGCGAATTGGTACACAGCCTTTCTTCCCCTCTTTGTTAACAAAATCAGATACGTCTGTTTAAAAAATTACTCGAGATTTGGTTTTGTTCATTCGCCGATGGATATTCATTATCGCCTATGCTGTTGTCAATATAAATATTCAATTTCATCTAGGTGGGGATGATATTGATTATCGAATGAAGAAACAATATTTCTAGGAACTTTTTTCAAAAGAGCAAATCTAGCAATGAAGGACTCTCTTGTCGATATTTAATATTTTCTATCATATGTCCGAATTACTCTAGGCTAAAGCTTGTATCAGACTATTTGAGCTGTGACTAAATATATGTCATAGGCAGATAGACAGCTGTCAGAGATTCCTGTCGGATGTGGATCTACCTATGCGAACGATGCGAACATGTCATTGGTCATCGATTAAATAGTCTGATACAAGCTTTAGAAAAGCATTCAAATTATCTTCATGCGAAGGGTACGATTAGCGTTATTGATCATTAGGGCATCTTCAACGGTGGTCCAAACCTTGGTTTAGATTTTTTTTTTAGACCAAACGCAAAACTTCACCGGTGTTGTCAATTTTGTTGCATACCAGATCTTTTTTGCATCATTTAAAATCTCGTATATGTTTTGATCTATTCTTGCAGCAATTTGGATCAAGAAAACTACCGTTGCAAAACAATACACGCTACTTGATAATACCAAGTAGTGAGTAAAATTTCAGTAAACAAAAACTCATCTTTAGAGGCCGGACAGAAAGTGGTGTTGCTTGCCTCGAATGCTGATAATTAGCTCAAGTTGCTCACGGGCCCAGCGAGTTGCTTTTACGTTTCATTCCTGTATAACCAATTGGTTTCTTAGTTTTTTTACAGCCACTGTCGAATTGGACATAACTTACATAAGCTTCTAGAAACTGAACGAACTCCTTGAAAATTATTTTCTGAATTACGACGAACTTCAGAATATCAATGAAGATTGAGTGAAAATATAATAAAGTTTATAAAAGTTGATAAAACTTCTCGATAGTTGAATAAACTTATTGGAAGTTTCTAGATAATCGCTAAGTTTTATTGATCTATTTTGAGAAGAGAAGAAGTGGAAATTCAGAAAAGTCTGTTAAATTGCCGAAAAACTCTCAATGTTTCTGGATACTTGGTTGAACTTCCAAAAAGTTTGCAGATCATCCATGGAACAGAAAAAACTCTCTGGAAATGATCGGATCATTGAAAAGCAGATTTAGCGAGAATCTCATAAATATTTTAATAATTTACTAGAAATTGAAAAAAGTCTGGAAATTCGGTCGATTTGCAAAACTTTCAAAAATATGGTGTAATTTGTGCAAAATATGTAGTATTTCCGAGATGTTATTAAACCTCTCAAGAACTATTTAGAACCTTTCAGATTGTGATACGGCGAAAATTCAAAGAAATCGATTAAACATTGAAAAAGTAGTTGATTTTTTTGTTCTCGTTTTGGTTCGGTACAAAAAATTATCGAGTAGTGAGAAGTTTAAGCTGCTCTTAAAACTTAAGCACCCTGAGCACTTTTTAGGATGCTCAAAATATTCTTAGAAGTATCATCAATTTGTGGGACGTTTTCTGATATTCTGGAAAGTTGCCCGATCTTTCGGAAAGTTCTTTGAAATTCTTGGAAGATTTCAGAGCTTCTGCAAAAATTTCCTGAATTTCTGGAAAGTACCCTGCGCGTCTAGAAAGCACTTTGAGCTTTTGGGAAGTCCCTGAACTTGTGGGAGGCTCTCTAAATGACCGAAACGTTCTCTGAACGTTCTGAGATGTACGCCCAGCTTCTGGGAAGTTTCCTGAGTTTTGTGGCCGGTTCCTGAAGTCCAGAGATGTTTTATGAATTTCTGGGAAGTACCCTGAATTCCAAGGAAGTTTTTTGAATGTTCCCGGTCTTTGGGGAAATTCTCTGAAATTCTTGGAAGATCCCAGAATTTTTGAGAAATTTCCTGAATTTCTGGAAAGCATCCTTAGCATCTAGAAAGTTCTTTGAGCTCTTGGGAAGTTCACTGAACTTCTGGAAAGTGCACTGAGCATCTGAGAAGTTTTTTGAAATTTTAGGAAATTCTCTGAACTGCTGGAAAGTTCTCTGAATTTCTGGAACGTTCTCTGAATTTCTGGAACGTTCTCTGAACGTCTGCGATGAACGCTGAGCTTCTGGAAAATTTCTTGATCTTTGAGGACGTTTCCTGAAGATCTGAAAAGTTTTCTGATTTTTTTGGAAGTACCCTGAACTCCAAGGAAGTACCTTCAACTCAAAGGAAGTTCCTTGAACTCCCACAAGTTCGCTGATTTTCTGTGAAGTTTCCTATACTTTTGGAAAGTTTTATGATCTTTCTGTACCTTTAGAAAAATCCGCAAACTTTTGAAATGCTTCATGAATTTCTGTAAAGCTCTTTGAACTTATGGGATATTCTCTAGTTTTCTGGAAAGTTCCCTGTATTTTTGAGAAGTTCTCTGAATTTTTAGGAAGTTCTCTGACATTCTGGAAAGTTCCCTGAACATCGTGAATAGTTCGATGAACTTCAGTGAAACACCCAAAACATTCGGATAAGTTTTCTGAATTTCTAGGAAGCTCCCTGAGTTTCTGGAGAGTTGCAGAAGCGTCTGGGAAGAACCCATAACTTTTGGAAAGTTCCCGGTAGTCATGTGAAACTTCCTGAATTTATGGAAAATTCCCTGAATTTTTGGAAAATACCCTGAATATCAGCAAACTTGCCTGAACTTCTGGTAAGAACCCTTAACTTCAGCGGAGTTCCTTGATTTTCTGGAAAGTTCTTTGATTTTCTGGGATGTTCCCTAAGCACCAGAGAAAATCGCAAAACTTCTGGGAAGTTTCCTGAATTTCTTAGAAGTATCCTGCACTCTTGATAAGTTCCCTGAGTTCACTGAATGAATGCGATTTTCTTTTTAAACTTTGGAGAAGCATTTTTGTTCATCAGTTTCTTCATCTCTTCCGGTGTTGAGGAACGGCAATACTGCGACTCGTCAGTCTTCAGGATAGCTTTGCATAAATTTCTCAGGGTCAGCAGGCTGGTTGACTCACATTTTCGTCGAAAAAATTAGCAGAGGAACCGTACGCCAACGTCCGTAAGGCTGCAGTGCACTATTGCAACGGGTTCAGACCGACTTTTCCAGCTGCATCACAACTAACCTGGCAAAAATGAACAGATGACTTTAGGTGTAGCACAATATCCATGAACATCTCCCTTGGTAGGCCGAAACGACGCAGAAAATGTTTGTCGTCGTAGGTTGGCGTTTCTCTAAAGTAGTCTTCCAGGACGTGACCATCTCCCTTTCGACTATTGTTTTTCCGCTGCCAATTTACAAATCAGCATAACCTAACATCGTTTAAATGAAATCCATGCATTCACACACTCACATTCAGCCGGAACGGAAGAGCAAGTATTCCTCGTCGTCTGCTATCAAAAGATTTTGCGAAAAAAAATCGATCTCTGAAAAAAACTTCTGATTCCTGATGTTGAATGATTGACATGAAGGTGTTGGCGGGTTTAACAACGCCGGTGTGGGAAACGCAAAGTTGATCCTATTAAAATTTTGCTGATGTAAATCAAGTATAACGTTGGTACAAAAACAAACCACCACAGAAGATGTCATTAGCATCCCTACCTAAAAACCGAGCAGGAAATTTTTGATTATCCTGCGGATCATGGAGTCACATGTTCACCATGTCAGCCTAAGTTTCGAAGCCTAAGTAAGTTCCAGTCATCAAGAATGCCGTAACTAGTTTGTCACCTCAGTTGTGACAGCAAGGTGTCTCCCCCTTATAAGTTGCGCCAACAAATCAGCGGAACAGAGGCCTAATAGAAGTACTACAAGTCAGCTGGAAAAATACCAGTACTTGTTCCTATTACTGTTGTAATTTAAATATGTATTCAACCTGACATACTCTTTCTACGTCAAATTAAAACTCGCACCAACTTAGCAATTAACTATGTCAAAAACTCTCAACATCAAAAGTTAAAGCCCTCAAAAAAAATCGAAACAAATTACCTCACAATTTACACTTAATGAAAATCTTCACCACTCTCATTGACATAAATTAGACCAAACACCCTCCCCTCACATCGAACGCAACATTTATATTAAATCCTGACCGCTGCCGGCCATAGATATTAAAATTCAATTTCGCCTTCAATTTAAATTGTTCACCGGACGGAAATATATTCCGGAGCAAAACACAATAATGTTTCTGTCAAATAGATTCGACCGCAATTTTTCACCGCCTGCTTGCGTTTCGGTCCTCCCCTTCCATCCTCAGATTCTGTAAACGACGAGTAAAGAACCAAGCAACAGCTTGCTTGATTTTCCATCTGGACAGAATGAATCTCAGCTAATAATAACCGTCCTAATGAAGCGGCGAGCAACGGTGTCACTGAGAGATTCTAAAGATTCTATCAAACATTGAATTTTCCCCCGAAGAGTCGGGGACGCGAGTGCGTGTGAGAAGAAACCAGGTAGATTCAAGGATGAAAGTGTGTGCCCGAGCAATCGAGAGGTAACAGCTCAAGCTCAAATCGCAGCAGCAGCAGCAACAACAGAAACAAGCACTTACTTTAATAGTTAATGCCAAGTGATAAGTCTTTTTTCCGGGGATTCTTCTCGTTGGGCGCACTTTTGCACAGCAAAAAATTTGCATAATTTCCGCAGCGTTTCCTTCTTTTTACTTCTTCTCCCATGCGCTGGAGAGCGTATGTTGTGTCGTCTGTGTCTGTGTCTGTGAATGGACCGTTCTTAGCTATCGAATAAAAGAAATACAACAACTATGATGGCGTATAAAAAGAAGCCATGCTCTGTGCAGCATCTATCTACATTATCTAAATATTAGTTCTCTTTTAGCCGCTTGTTGCTTGAATTGTTTTTTCTTTTCGTTGTGTTAAGGTCCTTTAATGCCATATAACGTCTTCCGTCTGCTTCGCCTCCTAAATACACTAAAACTTAAAGATCTAGTATTATGTTTCCTCTCTGTTTCCTTACATCGCCTCCTTCCTTTTACTTCCTTTGATAAACCCATTCGTCGTCTTAGCCAACAACGTTGTTGGCGGGCTTGCCTTCCACACTATCTGTTTGTTATTGTTTTTAGTTTTGGTCGCCAAATTAGCTTTGGCTGCTATTTGTCTTTTTCTTTTTGTGTGGTTGTTTCATTCTGCTGCCTGCTGGCTTCTACCGTTTGTATAAAGTTGTGATCACTTTCCGGAACACAGGTTCAAATCACACTCGGGTTTTGGTCACAGTTGCTTGCTTACTCTTTAAGTGTTTTTTTTTTCTTTCTTCTAGTTCTGTTTTGTCTTCTCCATGGGGTAGCCATTCTTTCGCTTACAATTCGTGCGCCCCGCACACGTACACGGCTCGGCGGCGGACGACGCCCGCTACTACTGGTGGTCGTTGGTCACGGCTCAAGCGGGGGTGATTCAGTGGATCTCCCCGTAGTCGTCCAGCAGTAGCCCGAAGGCGCCGTTGACCAATGCCATTCATTCGAAGTCATTGTCGTGCCAGTCGACACGGGCCCATTCGGGCAGCTCGGTTTCGTATCTCCGCAGCCGGGGCCTGAAAGTGGAGTTAGAAGGGAGAAAATGGAGTTAAAAAAGGTGGAATTTCATATAATAAGGTATGGTTGAATTTTCATCCAATCACTGAGTAATTCGTAAATTCTGCTTTTATCGATTCAAATTTGTCTAAGCAGCTGGAGAAGAAAGTCTGTATCGGAAAATGTTTTTTTTCACTTTGTCGCAAGTGAATTGATTGTAGCGGTATGCTAATTAGCCCTTTATGATGACTAAACTTCGGAGTAATGAAATGACCATTCGAAATAACAAAACAGAAAAACATATCGTAACATTCCAATAAGGTAGTGAGAAAAGAGAGCATAGACTGAAGAGAATAGACCTGAAGGTACCCGAATAAAAATATGTAAATAAAAGGTGTTCCGATCAAAATTTGGTCAAACAGCAATGTGTCAAACAGTCAATCAAAGTTTTTATTAATAAGTAAATTTTTTTTTCAATTTCATTTAAAACAAAATACAGGAGAAATGTTCAGCTAAGCTTCCTTTTCACCGAATGCGAATTGCCGGGAATTTCCTTATAACACCTGCCATAAGATTGTGTACAGTCTAATTGTCCACTTTATTCGCCGTAGAACGCCAGTTTGCTTTGAACTGTTACTCGCTCACGAAAGCTTTTTGAGTCTTCTTAAGGTTCCGATTGACGATGGCCCAATATTGTTCGATTGGGCGGAGCTCTGGCGTGTTGGGAGGGTTCTTGTCCTTGGGCACCACTTAAACGTTGTTGGCAGCATACCACTCCATGGCCTATTTTCCGTAATCCGGCCAAAATAGAACGGAACAATTGTGTCGCTTCAGCAAATGTAGTAGTCGTTTTTGTAGGCAGCATCGTCGTGTACGATATTCGCGATCGTGCTTTGGCCGACGTGTTTTGTTTATCTTCGCGATTTGGAGTCACCACTTTTTTGTACAAGTCCAGCTCGTATTTTAGCTCTATCCACGATTGAAAGCGCCACTCCCAGCTTCTTTGCGACATCTCGGACGGAGAAGTTGGAGTTCTGCTCGAAACAGCGGGCAATTCTTTTTGTCGTCGCTGTGGCCTCCGGTTTTCGATTTCCCCCAATCCAGCTTTCCTGGCCGTCGACAAACGTTCACCGAACACTTTCAATACGTTGGTAACAGTTGGTTTAGCCACATTCAACAATTTCGCCAACTTGGCGTGAGAGTAGTTTGGATTTTCGCCATGCACGTGTAAAATTGTGATGCGGTACATCTCTTTCTTCGACGACATTTTGATAACTGAAGTGCTAATCTCGAAATTAAAATAGAGGCATGATACTACGCGCACACATCTTTAAAATAAGGGGTGTGCAAAAAATTTTAATGCACTATGAAAGAAAATACGTCAAGTTTCGTGGGACACCCTGTACTAAAATTACACCTACTTTAGTAGTTCCTCAAATTTCAAGAAAATTTATATTAGGTTTTAACTTTTGGAACGTTTACGGCATAAATGGTTTTGGGAGAAAACGGCTTTGAGCAAGTTGCGTTGATCAGCGAAGATCAGCACGAACAGACTATTTAAACAATCGAGTTTTCATGCTTGCCTATCGAAGCATTTCCAGTTATAAAAAATATAGAACCCGATGATACATTGGATATTCCCGAAACGATCGAAATTGAACATCAATTCACGCCAGAAGAACGTGATAGCACGAAATAATTCTAAAGGAAGGAGCTAACGCCTGGACAAAAAAGTATTCGAATCCTATGCGAAACATGGGAGAAATTTCGTTTAGGCAGTGCGAAGTACTTTTTGATAGTGGACCTAAAGCATGCATATTTCCATATTCCTCTATAGGAAAATGAGAAATCTAGAGACTATACTGCCTTCAGGACCACACAGGGAATTTTCCGGTTCAAAATCTGTCTATTTGGCCTTGCCATTCTGCAATGGCCTGCTTGATGCAAAAATAACGATTTGGCAGGTTGATTATGAGTCGCCTTATAGTGCAAGATTTTGATTTTAAGCAAAGTGAAGAAAACAGCCATTTGCCAATCAGAATCACCGAAGCCAACTCGCATACACTAGTTCGAGGCTTGCACATAGTTTCAGGTGCACTCTCCCCAGTGACTAGATTAGTCTAACACGTTTGACTGTTAGTCTATCATTTCGTCTTACTTTCGTCCAATGTTTGTCACAAGTTAATATTAAAGGTATGTATCTTGGCAGGTACTGCATCGAAATATATTCAAAACATACAATAAGCATTGCAACTCGATTTGAGTGTTAATGCAGTGCTATAAAATAACACACATTTAACACAGAACAAATGTAATAGCTGTTAAGTAACGCCGCACATTAGAAATAAGCGATTATCTTCGGATGGATGGTAAAAAAGAACGGAAAAAGATATTTTACAAACCAAATTGCATTTTATTCATTAAAAGATTAAAAACTTAACAAAAATAGGGTACGTGTCCCTTGACTCAGCCTATTATGCAATGATCGATTACATTTTTTAATATAACTCATACAGTTTTTGAACAGTAAGCGAGATTCTACTAGTTAGACACTCCCTAAGACAAGTTCGATAAGAAATTTGGTAGTATGTATCACGAAAAGTTACACAACTCTTTTTATAAAGTCAAAAACATTCGAGGAATATGGATTTAATGTCGGTCTATAAGCGCCAAATTGGGTCTATTCATGGATGCAACTTCGTCCGAATCGATGGATTTATTACTAAAAGAAACCTTTGTACGGTTTTTTTTTTTCTAATTTTATGAATTAAGGCATTGCTAGCTGTATTCCATTTACTAAATACAACATTTCACAAAACAAACTAAAGAAAAACTGCCTCGAAACAGTTAAGTGATGTTCATATATTCTTTATCAGTAATTCAATAATGAAAATATTATAATTCACTATACAATGATTTTGTTCCTTTGGTTTGTGTTTAAATGAGTCACTTGAACATAAACAACCGCAAATCCATGCATTTCTACTTGAAATTTTACCAATAACTACCTTTTTACTACGTTATTGATACAACAGGCCATAGTTGGGAACATACAAAAAAATATGTCCCCAACATTGAGTCTACGATTTTCTTGTAAAATCATTGTTATTTTAGCTATGTGACTAGTAATTTTGTAACGGTAACCTGTTTTCTGCACATACAGACTGCATTACATGCATTATCGATTCAATTAAGCCAAATTTAGATCACTTGAAGATCATGTAGATCATCTGTTCAGCCTAACCAGTGGAATCATGGTGCCCCAAAAGATCAAGAAATTGAAAATTACGCGAAAGTGAACAACTATAAGTTAATAAATATTGTCTCAATTGCCTCGGAGTACATCGGTCATCCTAACAGCATCATGGTTTTGTTGAATATCGCTAAATTAATGACACATTTGGTACATAGGCCGAATGAAGGAGCTAGGCTAACATTACATCCTCTTACCAAATATACTATATTAACAATATAAGTCACTTCCCTCTTTTTTCAGGCGACCCTTTTCTTGCGCTTGGGGCGCCATAAGTGAGAAGCGCGACAACTACTAAATGCACACGCTCAAACTAAGCTATTCAGTTTTCATTTTACCTAGCGTAATATTTCAAAAGTACTCAGCAGACAAATTGAAACGAATCACAAATTGTTAAGCTAAAGAGTCACCTACAATTGATACGTTGCGGATGCGTTGACGTAAATTTGACAGAAAACCTATAGGAAAACTGTCAAATTTACGCAAACGCATCCGCAACGTATCAATTGTGGGCCAGCCATAAGGTGTTTAACAATGCGTTTGATTTTACCATGCCTGCGATTAAATGAATGGTGAAGTTGATATCAAAATGAGGTATGTCAAATTTACTACAAATGTTGAAGGCTGAACCATAAACGTAGTAAATTTGACTGAAATTACATGTTACTTTTGAAAATAGGTATTGTCAGGTATAATGGCGGTTTTTACTGCAAGATTTTTTTCTGTGTAGGCTTGTTTGCTGACATTGCTTCATTGAAATGGGGAAAACTAATTCTCTTCTAGAAGTAATGCCTTGTTCAGACTACGGAGTTGTAACATAATACAAGGGTTTTTAAAAACTATCACTATGAAAAACGTCATCAAGATAGTCTTGTATCATGTCACAACTCTGTAATCAAAATAAGGCATAAAAAGCACATTTTGACGTACCTGCGTTATTCTCAAAAGTGTACTGGGAAAAATCATATGGTTGTACCGATAAATAAATCAGGGTTACACATTTTTGGCCGGTGACATTTTTTCATCATCATGGCCATGGTTACAGGAACTATTCTGACATTATAGTGAATATTGAATCAACTATTTTGAATGGTCATTTTGACCATGATTATAGTTGGTTGAAAATCATTATTTTGCCCTAGTCATCCTAATCTCCAATAATGGTAAGGCACCACCGGAATGCGATCTCTTTGACCAGAATCTTTGGCTATTGTATCTGGGTTTCCACTTGGGTCTCCAACACGGCTGGTTTTGACTGGCGCTTCCGCATGTGGATACCTATTTTGGTCGAATACTACTTGGCCGTTTGGAGTACCGACTTCCCAGCCCATCACACGGAAAGAAGTGGCCAGCTTGCCTTCCATCTTTTGTTTGAGCTTCTGTTGAACCCTCCGGTTGGTTAAAGAATCGTGAAGCCAAAAACTTGGTGCTGCGTGTGGTGCTAATTTGCCAGCTCGGTTTTCTTGAAGGCTATATTCAGCAAACACAATGTGCGCGGTGCAAGTTGGCATGTTTTTTTTCGAGAGTAATGTCTTCCGTGTTATATTTAGTGCAGTGTGTATAACAACGATAGTAATTATGCATTGTTTATGAGCCAGGTGAAATGATGTTTTATCTACATTACTGACACTAGTAGAAAATATACTATATTGACAATATAATTCACATCCCTCTTTTTTCAGGCAACCCTTTTTTTGCGCTTGTGGCGACATAAGTGAGAAACTACTAAATGCATACGCTCAAACCAAGCTATTCAGCTTTCGTTTTACCTAACGTAATCTTCCAAAAGTACTCAGCAGACAAATTGAAACGAATCACAAATTGTTAACCTACGGCCCTAACTAAGGAACTTCCAAACAACTCGCCGCAACTTCGACTTGTTGCCAGCTGCGAATGTCATGACAAAAGCAACTATGGTTTGGTGCAACTTGAGTAGGATAAGGAAAAGATCGTCTGTTGGGAAGAAAGCGAGATTTTTGGCCTGCAATTATTATTATTGATTACCATAGAGTTATTTTCCTATATTACGAAGTAGAGATGCATTGATCCAATTAGATACAATTTTGGCTTGAAAATGATCCTCAATTCATTCTCTGAAAAATAAGATACTCTATCTCACGTAATATAAGCAGTAGTGTGAACGTACTATTATAGTTGGTTCAAAATCATTATTTTGCCATAGTCATCCTTATCCCCAATAATGGTAAAATTGACTATCAAACTTTTCTCTGTGTGAGCAAACGATACTCATAAAAAGAGTTTATTATTTTTACCGTGGATACACGGTAGAATGAATGAACCAAATTGAAGAGTAAAATATATTTTGTTAACCTTACTTATCGCCAGATGGTTCTGTTGGCAGCGCTACACGGGTCGCCTAACATGTGTATGTGCAAAAAGAAAGTGACTTATATGGATAATATAGTATATTTGCTAGTTGGTTGGTAGAAGAAATACTATAATCCATTGTGAACCGAGCTTAAAATGTTAATATCGTCACTAGCGATACACCAAAAGTGGCAGGGTTCAAGAACTAACGCTTTCTTCAGTCCTCTGCCAGAACCAGGCTTCCGCTCGCCATAGCTGCCGCAAACAAACTGATGGAGCGGTCAAATTTTCACAGTATATTGGCAACTAGTATATATTGCATACTGGACCGACCACCAGGTGGCAGGGTAATTGCATGGAAAATTGGAAGATTTAGTCGCCTTTTTTTAATGAACGCTTTATAGGACAAACATAATGACATTGAAAAATGGGTTGCTGGATTACAAAAGAGCTATCACTTTCTAGCTCTTTAAAGCTGAGCCTAAGAAAGTCTGCGGATATGCTATAATTTATCAATGACAATATTTAAAAAAAACTGGATTTTTGGATTCTACGCTGCTTTGCCCTGCAATGTAGGTATTCAAAGGGAGAACCCACTTGAAGAAATAATTACTTGGAACGCGGTCGGTATCATCAACTCCCATCTGCTTGACAAAGGTGACCTAAATGAGGAATGCCAACCTCATTATAATCCTCACAGTTGGAAAAATAAAAACCAACCTCCCAGTAGACCTCACACGAATATTCATAATGTCATTTTGTTATTTGCGTGCAGTTCCTAGAACAGTGTACTTTTGATGAACTACAACACGCTAGATGCCATACACTCGTCCCCAAGGGCCTGGGAGGAAACATAACATACCTTCAACACATGTTCCCGTTGGTTAGGAGACCGTTAAGCAAAAATAAGTAGCAGTGTACTATTCACAAATTTGTAGTACAAATTATCGCACTACTCTTCGCAATTCAACAACGACCACAGCAGCAAGTATGAAAAATATCACAGATATATGTCAGACAGGCACTTGAACAAGACACAGTTTTGACGGCTCTGACGCTCTCTCCCCGCAATCTCAGTTCACGGTTCACAAAACAGCCTACTGTGCGCGGGAAAACATTTTCCTGCTCCAAAGTACCGACACATTTCATTTAATGCGCTCCTACAACTTGTTGGCACCAACCGAACTGAGTAATGAAAACATCAATTTAAAGGACACGATTTAAATCGTTCGTCTTGCCAGCAAACGATATAGCGCAATCACTATGCGGAGAGATAACGAACCGCTGGCTGGCTGACCACCACCAACGACGACCAACCATGACGGACGTGACGTGAGTTATGCTGTCCACCGGCTGTCATCACGAAAGGAATGTCATCACCAATGCGGTAAGGGTTTTTTTTTGTCTTCTGGAAAAATTAAACCGTTTTGCACATTTCCGCATTACCGCCGTCAACACCAGCACTCGGTTTCCGAAATGAATTTAAAATGAGAGGAGAAACGTTGGTGCAAGGGTGGTGGACATTGCAGAAAAGTCTGTGTCCTGCAGCACCATGTATCATCATCATCCACGACGACGACGACGTCGTCTAGGTCTCGGTCTCACTTGTGTGTGTGAGTGTGTTCAGGCAATTTAAAATTTTAATTATCATGTCACATTAATCCACGCTCATTTGTGATATCTGTATTCTCAAACGAGTGCGCATATTTTTTTTTTACTCTTTCTAGCTGATGAACAAAGTGATATGGATGTGGGCAGTCTACAATATGCTAATGGATTGACATAAGTGAATTTTAAGTGTTGTTTTTAATCCTTTAAGAGGAGATTTTCCTGGGTGTTTTTCCATGTACTTGGTCTCACTGAGAGGATCATGAATTTCGTTAGTATTGCTTACAACCCTATTTTTCTTATAATACGAGGCGATAGCAACTCCAACAAATTTCTACATTAAAAACTTCATTTGAAATCAACAAAAAAAAACTTTTTAATTTAAAATTCATGCCAATTCACATGAAACAGTTTAGTGTTTGAAAAATCATCGATTAAATTCAAGATGACTACCTTTGAGAGCAATGACCAGTTCAAACGATCAAAAAACACGTTGTACCTTAGCTGCACGCAAGTGTTCTTCTGATCGATTTCAGCCACTAGATGTCTCTTAAGGTTTTCCAATCTATAATGTTTTCTAGACCAGGCCCAGGCCTCTAACATACTCCATACATTAAAGTCCAATGGATTCAAGTCAGGCGAAATCACTGGGCAATCCGTGCTAGAAATGAATCCTGGAAAATTTTCAGCAATGCACAGTTGAGTCTGTTTTGCCGGTGTGGAGTCCTATTGGAAAACCCAAGGTGTTGAACCAGTTCTGTAGAACCAATTCCTAATAGGTTTTGTTGATTAATTTTCACCCCTTCAGGGACGAAAATCTGTGAAGTTCGACCGTCACGGGTAATTCCGGCCAAAAACTTTACTAAAGCAGGTGTTTGTTGTCGAGTGACCGTCAAAACGATGATTCGGGATTCTTCAGGATTTTTCAGTTTACCAAAGGGGTCATTCAAAAACGACGTCCACTCATTAAGAAGGATAGAAAGGGTATCAATATTGTGACACTATATGACAGCGGGAAGGAGGGGGGTTGTAAAAATATGACATTCAACAATTTTTCATCAGGTAATCTAATTTATCAGGGTTGCTGCGAAAACAAAAGCGACGAATAGTTTGAGTGTACGGCTAACAAAAATACACACGCAGCTTTACTTAGTCGTGTGAGTGCGAACAATTGTTTACTGTAGTCATTCATGTTCGTATCGTCAATGAGCACGAACCGCACGAACTGTGCTTCATTCTGAAATTGCATAGAAGTTTGTTTTTTTGAAAATCCCATTGTGTCCGTTTTTGATGGCGTTGTATTTTGATTGAATTGATTAATAAGTTAACGAAGAAGTGATCTTCATAAAATCCTAATATCTTCAGCATTAACATGGACCAAATTCAAAAGGTTCAAACGCTGTTCGATGCAGTTTGTCGTACATACCCGCTGCGCAGTCAGCAAGAGGGTCGAAATATATAAAAAAACGAATCCAATTGTGGAGAACTTTTTCAAATCGAAAATCAGCACTTTTAAAACAAAAGCTTCAAAGCCGAAAGGTACACTGATCGGTTTTTAAGCCAGCAGCTGCATGCCCCAAACAGAATTGAAATTATAAATTCCGAGATTTACAGCCTGCTGATTAGAAACATGACATGCTTTAGGCTATACAAAAAAGACGCTGTCTGACCTCATCCACCGTAGGAAATCGCTGAATATGAACCTAGAGAACACGAAATCAAATCAACACCGCCAAAAGACAAGTAGATTTAACAGAAAGAAGATGCTTGGGAAGAATTTGAAACAAACGCTCAAACGCCAAGCGTCTCAAGATGCGGCCTGATAAAGGACGTCCTCCAATCGAGAGTGACCAACCAAAGTTACTGTAGACGTTGGTCGATCTGGCCCAACATAGAGCGTCAGCTGATGAGAGCACAGATAAAAAGAAACATTAAATTTCTGCGTTATCTAATGCACATAGAGGGAATGCTAGATTTGGCAGAAAATAATGCGATATTTCATGTAAATTTAAGCCGCATAACGCCTGAATCTACCATGTTGTATGAAAGATCGCAAACATTGTTGTATGGCGCATAAAAGATTGCAAGCAATTTCGCTGTTTACGCCTCCTTTGGCTTGGAATTAAACGAGGGGAAATTTTACGCGTCTGTTAAAATTCATTTTTTTTTTTCTGTGTGGTGAAGGTCAGAATTTGGAGTAACATGAAAATCTTTTATTAGAACAACTGCATTGCTTAAAATGAATACGTGCGCGTACAAATTTTTCAGTTTGTATATTCCATTCTTAAAATAACTAAAATGTGTCAAATCTTGAAATCTTGATTTCATTGAATATGGGACACTGCTTTGGGATAAATTGGATGTATTGATTACTTGAAATCAAACGGTGGGTTAAGGTGGGATCATTTCTCGTTCTCAAGGTATGAGAATTTCAGTGAAATTTCCCAGATTATTCAAAAAAAATCTCGAAAATTCTCGATATATTTCAAAAACGAAAAACTCTTCGCTTTCAAATTTGTATGGTTCAATAAATCAAATTTTGCAATCAAAAGCAATTTTGTTGGAATATTCATGATTTCATTTCTTTTTTGTGACTTTCCGATCGAATATTCTTGTTCGGACTTATAAGTAATTTCAAGCATTTTTCACTATCTGAACTTTTTTTCTAGGAGTCGCATTTGCGCATCTTCTCTACAAGGGAAAATCAGGGAATATTTCCACATCAGTTTTTATATCTCAGGAATAGAAAAATATCCAATATCAAAATGTTCAATAGCAAAGGAGTTGGTTTGAATTTTTCTCGATACAAACGGCGTTTTTCTGGTTGTTCCAATTTTCTTAAACCATGGAATAATGTTGTGTAAAATACCTTTTCGGACCTTTCTTTTTAAATTGATAAGCAAATTTCAAGCACTTTTTACTTCTTAATTTATGTTTTATGACATTTGCACTGCAAACTCAAATCACACACATGTGCTTAAGTGCGATCAGTCACTGGTGTGGTGTGTAAATCGAAATTTGCCTGAAAAAAAACCCGGTTTACACATAAGATCCGGGGTTAGCTCATAGATGTGTAAGTGCATTTGAGGGAATGATTCATAAGTTATAAATTTTTATAGTAAGTATTCTAGGAAAATCGAAAATTGCCTAATACAAGGGTGATCCAAATTTCTCATAATTGATCCACCGTAATTTCGATATTTCGATGGTTGTAAAGCTGTAATCCACAAGAAAAGCGACGTATCAGCATATTTTAAAAAGGTTTTATTTTGGATCTTCAAAAATTATCACACCAATAATATTTGTCAAAAGTAATAAAAAGATGCAATGTTACTATTGATTGAACAGGCATTTCTTAATCAGAAACAGTCATGTTTTTCTACTTTTTAATTGAGATTATTTACAATAGAAAATTGACATTTTACTTGAATTATTGCAGTTTTTAAATCATTTATTATTTGAAGATCTGAAAACCTGCATGCTATCCAGACATTTGATGAGCTGACAGATGGACTACGGTCAGCTGGATTTAATATTTCAAGAACATCGGTTTTACCGGTATTACCATCTTTTTCATCGGAACAGGAATACAACTTAAGGTGAGCGACACATACGGACTGTTTCTGTGAAGTACACCAAACCAGGTAAATACCTTTATAAGATTCACAAAATTTTACATGTCATATATGAATGTCCTTTATGAATTGGCTGCTTTCTTGGGCACCACTGAAGTAACAAAAGTGAGTCTAGAGGACAAGGCTAGAGTGCCTCTGAGCATAGCAGCTGCAACTTTGCAAGCACCATTTATCATTCATATGGATTATCCTGTTTGGTTGTCAGATCATTATTCGGCTGTTGCGGATCATCACAAACTCATTCCCTCACTGTATGCTGATTTGGTGATCAAGGAACACGAGTTTGGAGAGGACCAGTACAAAGGCCGATGCACATAAGGCCGAAAATGATCTATCCTACCACAAAAGGCCGAAAACAGAAAAGGCCGAATCGTTCAAGGCCGAAAATATATCAAACATTGAAATTATTAAAATTCAATCACTCTGCTTATGATACTGAACTTAAGGTTCCGTTGCCGACACAATTCCTATGCAACAATAAAAATATATGTAACTAAGTAATGTTAAAATAACAAAAATACTGCTCACTTCGTCAGTGCAAAACATGCTAAATGATGTATTCTATGTTTTAGGCCCCGAAGAAGAATTAAATTTAATCAAGAATACTTTTGTTTGTTTTTTATTGCTTTATAAAATGCGCAAAATTCGTCCTTCAATTTCTTGTTGCTCGTTTCGCAATTCCATGATTATCCTGGTAATAGAAAAATAATTGTATCCAACAATCTCTATCCACCACCGATGCCAAACTTTGAGCGTATTGGTCGTAACTTAATTGTAACATCTGTCCAATTTGTCGCTCTGCCGAGTTTGAAATTCGGCCTTTCGTGATTCAACCTTTTGTGATTCGGCCTATGGTGTTTCGGGCTTTCATGATTTGACCTTTTGTTCATTTCGGCCTTTTTGTGATTTCGGCCTTCTGTGATTCGGCCTTCGCAGTACTCCCGTTTGGAGGCAAAACAGCTGTAATGTACTCTGGTCCAACATATGTTGCTGTACGTTCAGATAAACACGACAAATCAACTGCATACAATCATGTTCGGGATTTTGAACATCACTACAATCTGCCGATTAATGCCTCAAAGCGCCGAACGAAACGCTGAAGCCTGTTCTCATTATGCGATTTCAAAAGACAATTAAAATCGCTGTGCATCATTTTCAACGGTTGGATCTAGATGCTTTGTTCATTTGCACTAATGCACCAGGTCGCAGCGAATACAACCCTATGGAGCACAGAATGGCTCCAAGTTCTAGGCAGCTTTCAGAAACCGTTCTCCTTCACGACAAGTTTGGAACCCATTTGGATGGACATGGGGAGACGGTGGATGCAGAACTGGAATGGAGTAACTTGCGGAAGACGCTTGCGAAGCTAAGTATTCAGTTCGCTGTGTCATAGATGACCACAATTTCATCTCTGAGTTTGGCGAAAGCGACGAGTCCGAAATCAACAAGTCAGAAGCTGTTAACCAAACCAGCTGCCTGGATGGCAAAGCATGTTCCTTCATCCCAGTATATGCTGCAGATCAGAATGTACTGATGGGAAAGTTTTCGTTCTTATCTTCGTTACATCCAACGACGATTGTTATCAGCGCCAATTCCTTTGTGCTACACTCTACGCAGGTAACCAATAAGCATTAGCATATGCAGAAAATCAACCCTAAATCGGCATTTCAGATGCTGCAAAGATTATATTAGCATTATGTCATCATCTTGAATGCTATCTCTTATAAAGGTGCATTTCAAATGCTATTTAAATGCTTGTAGCCTGTAATAAGCATTTCGAATGCATAATAGCATTAATGAAGCATTATCATAGCATTGCAGTATAGCAGCCGTATATTGGGCCAAAAGTGGCATTTATGAGGCATTTAAGACGACTTAAATGCTTGATAGACTGCCGTAAAGACGCTTTGGGACTGCTTATTGGTTACCTGGGTAGCCATAAGCGTGGCAAGTCAGGCGCACAAACATCTGCCATGAGATACGGAGATTTGACAATTGTTTTTTCTTCCTCTGGCTAGAGAAACAGGTAGGCTGATAAACAAGATTTATCCTAGTGTTAGGGGAGTTCAAGATGGTTTCAAGTTTATTAAAAGGTGAACAGAGATGGCATTTCGCACTAATGTTACGCTGGCGCGTGAGATTTGTACATTCACAGAGGATACAACCTAATTCACCGCAGATAATGCAAAAAGCTCTTTTATTCGCTGGCAAATAGACAGAGTGAAAGTGTGCGCCGGTGATGGGATTGCTTGGAGTGAGTGAATCACTCTCTATTTAAACGACCTCTCTCAGGTGCTCTCATCTGTCTTCGCCCTCGTGCTCTCGCCTACGATCACTGCCGCGTACCCTTGTGCGACGACGCGCCACTGCTTTTTCTGTGATTCGCTGGTGCGATTGAAAGTGAAAACATCGTCGGAGTTACCGAAAATGTCCGAAAAAAGGAAACGGGAAGAAACATTTTTCTTTCTTCCTTTGTTATGTAACGTCAAAGGGAATTTGCAATCACTGCTGTAAATCAGCAGAAGAGCCCACGCCAGTGTGCTCACTGGGGTGCACGCATCAGAGAATTGATCTGCATTCGCTTCTGTGAATTTGAGAGCTCTTCTTCCTACTCTAGAGCGATCGAGTGTGGTGTGAATAAAAACCATTTTTCTCCACTCACATGCGCTACCCACATGCAAACAAGGGGGTGAATAGAAATAAGAGAGAAGAGCTCTCGTTGAGGAAGGAAGAGTGCGTGGCAAAACAAAAATCTCTCTCTACCACACTGAAGATATGGACATCACTGAAGGTGAGTACAGTTTAATAAATTTCAGCTGTTGTAGGTAAGTATTTTAGTTGATACAGGTAGGTATTTCAGTTCATAACACAAGTTTTATTTGTTCATTTTAAAATAGCCGCCTCGTGCTGAGATGCCCGCCTTCAAACGTTTCGGGAAATTATCCACGATGGCCGCGAGTTCTTCGGCATATATTTGTTCCCAAACCTTTAAAAGAGACGATTTTAGATGTTCTAATGATTTATGTGGTGTACTGTAGGCTTTTGAATTCAAGATGCACCATACCGAATAGTCCATCAGATTCAAATCCGATGAGTTAGAAGCTAGTGTGTCAGTAAGTGGCTTCTGATATACAGCTTGATTCACTCCATCCCCTTGTCGATGAAGATCAAAGGGGTGAATAAGTTATTCCAACCCAAACGCCACGATTTATGGAAGCAGAAGGAAGCAACTACCGATCATATTGTAGATTGTGACGCTGCTCGATTGTGAAAACTTTTTCATCGGTCCAATAGCGGTCCTCGGATAAGCGGTTCAGGAGAACCTTAGCTTTTCTTAACCGGTGTGGTTCCATTGTGTGATTCAAGTAGTGATTCTTGCCCAGTTTATATGACTGAAGCTTCAAATCGTCGTGAACTATAGCTCCACCGGAAGATTTGGAATTTTTCAGTGATTTCGCCAGCTTTCGGATGGAAATCGAAGAGTTTCGCTTGATTCGTCGCCGGATAATCTCGCGCATTTGTGGAGACCGAACGGTGCGCTTTTTTCCTCTCCCTATTCGGTCATCTAGCGGTTCAAGCTGTTGGTATCATTTTATTGCGTCACTCATTGTAGATTTTGCCATATTCAGGGTCTTTGCAATCATTGAAACAGTTTTTCCTTTTCAGAATTGTTCAACTTAACTACACCTACCTCATTCGGCTTCATTTTGAATGAAATAGAAATCACAACTGTACCAAACTTACTGCGTATATAGACGATGGGTCAAGATGTTAAACCATGTAGGCATGCCGACAAAGGCTGTACGGATAATTTGCTGACACCCTGTACAGCAATCCATGGACAGAAGAACTTTAAACAAGTAAAAATGTTGATGATTAAATTTGAACTGAAATGCACGTTATTATTGAATTTGAAAACACTACTCAAGAAACACCAAACGGTCATAACTAGTTGCAGCAACTTGATTGTGACCTAATTGAGTCACATACAAGTTACTTCTATAGATTTGCAACAAGTGTGCACCCTTTTTTTTTTTTTTTTTTTTTCAAAATGTGACATCCAACACAGGAGGGGAGGGGGTTAATAACATTTGTGACAAAGTGTAGGGGAGGGTGGGGCCGGTGTTAAAAAACCTTAAATTTGATGGACATCATTTTTGAATTATAGAGATGAGCAATGCAGTGTAGGTAAGACAAATTTATGGCAATTATCAAGCACAACAGTTTTATCGTGATTTATAATTTCAAAATCTGCTTCTGGCAAGCCGAAATGACTGTCTACAGCACTGATAAGATTGTCAATAATTTTTATTATTTATATTATTACATCGATAAAATTACATCTAGAATTGATCACTTATTTTTGAACAAAGTGTGCTGTAAAGAAGGGCAAATATATTTAATGAGTTTTGAACTGGATTGGAACTTGGATGGAACTTTGGATGGGGTAAATCGTTTAAGCTATTCAATTAAAAAAACTCTATTAGTTCAAGTATCAGCCTTCATATGTGAAAAATATTTTATAGTGTTCAACTACACTGAAAATTAAATTTCGTTTATATTATGAAATCGAAGGTACGACTAACAAATCTATTCTTTGTTTTCTGCAACGAAACTGATGTGTACTATTTAAGAAGCTACCTTCGTATTTAATGCCACTCGCGCAACTGTCGAAAGCACTAAGCATTGGTTGACACAGAAAAAACATTCGTTAATTCTACGAAAACAATAGAAAGAGCTACGAGTAATTTGTTACCAATAAAAAAGAAACGTCTCTCTTGTGGTTGCATGAACGACTGACAGATCTACTTTATCGGCTCAAAATATAATTGAAAAAAGCACAACTACGAGGAGTTGTTCAGTGTTTTATTTTTTAATGTTTCTGACATGGGGTTCGATCCTATGTTTTGGGAAGAGCTGCTTATTGAGTCCGTGGTTGATCTCACTAAACCATGTTGACACATGAGAAGTTATTGTGCATGATGTTCTAACACCAACATTTATGAGTCCGATCGAAGAGAAGCAGAAAAATTAACGTGCTGTTTATATAATGGTTACAAAATAGAACGAGTAGTGAAGAAAGAAGGAAAAGTAATGATCACAGAATCTGATTACTAAGTTTTATACCACTGTTTGAGTTTTAGTTTATTCAAAAAAAATTGTTTCTGTTAAATAAAAAAAAAACATTTTCTAGAGATCTGCATTCAATAGGTTTTGTCTTTTTGATCATCACGCTATTTGCTTAGTCAAATTTTCCTAATTATTCGAACTTTTTATCCTTTTCGGGTTATTCGACGTTTTGTTCATTCGCCATTTTTCCCTCTTCTCTTTTGTCATTCGACATTTTGTCTATTGATATTTTGTCCTACAACTTCAATCTTCACCGTTTCGAAACGAGGGTGCTGATAAGATAAATTTGAGTTCTATGAATAATTACTAACCAATTTCAATGATTGGTTTCTCAGTGAAAATAAAAAAATAAATAATAAGAACCAAAAAATCAACTCTGACTTACCTTATACTTCCAAGCGTGCAAGTACATGACCAAATCCTGCGGCTTCGGGTCCCGGTAGCGCACCTTGCACTCGTAGCAGTGCTTGTCCGTTGTCATCTTGTCCGGATTGAATGCCAGATCGGGCGATTCGTGTCCAGTCTGCGTTGCAACTGTGACCTGCAATAGAGAATTGAGCAAAAATGAATATGAATATGTCCTATCCCGAAACTTGTCAACGATATTATAAAAGCTGGATGACCAACGGACGGCAAAATCCTATACGGATTCGACGGCACAAGCAAACATAAACAAGCCCCCGATTTTCCTGGAAAATTTTAAGTGTGCTGGACGATAAAAAAAAGTATGCAAATGCGGATAACATTAATCACGGCCGGGGAACTAGATAGGTAGGTACCTGGTCATAAAAGCAACAAAAATAAAAACCGCTTGAACTCAAACTCATACCGCACGCGTTGAGTGCAGCCAGCCGCTGGTAGGCCCGCAGAGAAATTCGAGACAGACACGATTTAGTCGCATCACCATTTTCCGTTTTATATTATGTTTTTATTTTTGTCATTCACATCAAATTTTCAAGTTGTGACATTTACCACAAACTGCCGTTTGTTTCGCATGTGAAAAGTTTCCTTTTTTTTGTGATGCTACGTGATATAATCTATGCGTTGCGTGTTGGCACGTCAGTATGTTTGGGCATAAACTGTTTCGACTCCACCAGAGGCAAAAAAAACTCATCCGGCGCGAAGGTAGGGAAATTGAGTGGCGAACTGGCGGCGTAAAGTTTGTTCGAAAAAATAAAATGATAGTGAATGTGTGCAGATTGAGATAATGTGTCACGAAGTTATCCCTCCATGGAAAATTTGGCTCGTTCGAGGCGAAATGAACAAACAAATTTCAACTATCGCTTTATCATTTCAGGCAACGTTTGGCGAAGTTAGAGTCACTCGAAAAAAAAACGAATGACTTGCGTCAGAGCGAAATGAGGAAAGTTTTCTAATGGCAACAAGTTGAAACAATTCCAAATGCAAAGCAGAAATATTCTAACAAAATGCGCAAAAGTCACTTTTTAGTGCAGCGGATTTAAAATGGTTGTTGTTTTATTATTCCGCCACTCACACGCTAACGCAAACAGCATACATTGAGCTCCACTCGACCCGACCGAGCGAAACCCGGAAATGAACCCCGTCAGGGCTATATTGGCAAATCATTCGAGGGCTCTCCACATCTCATAATTTTGTTAGCAATTTGGCGCGTTTCCGATGTTGGAACCATTCCACCACAAGGCTTGAATAATCCAACTGTGCTCGACGAATGACCACGTTATGTTTCAGCATGGCACTTGATCCGAAAAACAACCAGTAAACCAGATGAGTGGCATATGGCGTTCCGAGAAGTGCGATGAGTGGCACTTCCTTGTTGCCCGTCTCCTGCGTACAACAGCGACACTAGTGGTGCACTACATCAGTTGCCATCAGAGGAGTGGTGGGAACAGCGTTCTGTTTTTTGGGACATTCGACTGGACACCGACGATAGGCCACACGCGGAGCCGACGGTTGGAACTGACCACTGGGCAAATGAACTAATTTGTACGATTTTCGAAACCACTTATTAGAAGCTGTCAACCACGGCCAACATTCCTTTTACCGGACAACGGGGAATGTTCTGTTCTGTTCTGTTCGCTTTTTCGGTGGTGGTAGAGGAGAGGAAAATCGAAAGACCGGAACGGCGGAAAATGTTTGCCGATGAAGTAATTAACTTTTGATAAATTTATGCAAATGGAACTAACCAGTGAAATGCTTTAATAAGCTCGTCTGGGGGAAAATGGTGAGGGGGTTTGGAATTAAATTTTGATGAAGGTTTTAGGGCTGCTGTATTGCTACTCGATTCGTTAGCTTAAAGCAGCTTTAAGAGAGCGGTTTAAAGGAGTAACGGGGACTTTTTGAGAGTTAAGAGTTTTTTTTCTTAATAATTTAACAAAGGACCCCATTTATTTAATCAGCTTATTTCTCGAAATTTGAATCTATTATTTGCAGCTGTTAGAAGAAAAATATTTCAACCACACGGTAGAGTTAATGTAGATGCTTGAGTTGGTGTTTTAGAATAATCGAATCTTCGAATTGGCCCTTTCTTTAATGTTGGAACTGAATTCATGAGCCGGCAAATTCGTCGTAGAACTTAAGTTCTCATATTCATCAACCGAGTAACAAGGAAAACGCGTCTCAAACCCATAGCAACGTTTTGTTTTTTTGCGGTGATAATTCTGATAATAAAGGCTGTATTCGATAAAAATGGCAAACCGAAAATCTTCTGTATTTTTTGCGAATGTGATGAAATAAGCGCATCCCTTGGAGATTTCTGAATTGTTGTTCCGGTAGTGTAAAAAATGATAGACTTCATAACATATTACTTGCCATACCATTTCGCTTACATCCTTCCCTACGACGGCAGTGTAATATTCATACTATCAAAATGTCATGTAAATTTCTGTCCCTTGAGACGGACACATGCAAGCGTCCTTTGGTACATACACATGAGTTGAAAGAGAGGACAAAATAAATTCAACTAAACACATCAACGTCTGAGATCACTCTAGTTGCTAATCAAAACAAACCCATAAAGGAGAGAGTTCCTCTCCCATGTGCCTATCAAAACAAAGTGCATACAAATTACCGCTAGAAACTATCACAAAGCTACCAGTGGTACATAAGCGCGTACCAACACGTTATTTTTGCCTGTTGAGGTGTCGGATTCGTCCGTGCCTGGACCTACTCCGCAGTGGGATGTTAGGCAAAGGTAACGTACTTGGTTCGAGTACTATTTTACCCATGCCCTTTCGCTCAATTTTCAATACTTCTATTCTATTTCCAACCTACCGTACACAGACGAAACTTTCAACACTTTCTTTTTATATCTTTCATTCTAGCAAACATTACTGTCCACTCTTGGTGCCTCATGGTGATGAGTGAACATCTCCTTCTACAATGAAAGCATCCTACTTCCAATAATACGAGAAAATGAGACGCTTAATTTCATATTTGACAAAATAGCTGATTTAGTACTTCATGTGAAAAATACCATGTGAAAAATCAACAGAACCGTTATTTAGACTTTCTGTTGACAAATATTTTCGATGACTTCTGTGTTAGTGAATCATTGAAGCCTACTTCGTCTGCTATTTACAGACTTCTTCAGTGTCGAGTGGTCGGCCTATCTGTCAAAAGATAAGCTCATAGTAGAATTAAAAGGAATTTGCTCGCGTTTACTAGCGAAAATTTGAAAAAGTGTTTCAAGGTTTTATTTTTTAGTTTTTTAAAAAGTGATCAAATGAAGTGTTAATTTTAAATTCTCCTAGTTTCCCAATCACAATCGTTCAACTAATACGCTCAAAAAAGTTTAAAAAAAAAAATAGTGTTTAAAAAAAGTGAAAGTGATGAAGATAATGTTGAAAATGCAACTGAAGTGTTCTACACTAAGATGTTTGCAATTATTCAGGAAGAATTACCAATTAAAAAACATAGACGAAGAGTATTTTCAAAGAATCCAGTTTAGTTCAATAAACAAATTAAAAATTTAAAAAACCGTAAGCAAAAAGCGCATAAAATTAACAAAAAACAAAACAGTTCCGTTAATTTTGAAAGCTATTTGAACATTTGTGATGAACTTAATTTGGCTATGAATATTGCATTTGAGGAGAATAATTCCAAAATTGAACGTGAAATTAAATCTTGACCAAAAAACTTTTTTAATTAGGTGAAAACCAAAGTAAAATCAGACAATCTTCCATCCCGTATGTATTTTGAAAATGGTGAAAGTGATAATACAGAAGAAATATGCAATTTATTTGCCTTTGTTTATGAAGACTTTAGCAGCTGAGCTTACTTCTCCATTGTTTTGGCGAATATGTCACTGGAATCCGGAGACTTTCCAAAATTATAGAAGAGCTCATTTCTAGTGCCTATTTTTAAGTCTTGTAGAAAACCGGATGTTCGTTATTATCGGGGTATAGCCCTGATCTCTTGCATTCTAAAATTTGTTGAGGCAATTGTGAATGAAAAATTATCTAACCAAATCAAAAATAGAATAACTACTAATCAGCATGGATTTTTTAAAGGTCGTACGACAACCACAAATTTACCAGAATTTGTTAATTATTCTCTGGAAGCAATGGATAACGGAAACTATGTAGAGGTTTTCTACCGCATATCAGTCCCATATTAAAAAACAGCAAACCGAGAAAACGATCATTCAAGTTAGGAAAGCATTTTTCTTGATTCAGCCCGTTTGGTGTACTTTTGTACTCTATATTTTGATAGTTTATGTGTAATAGTATGCATTGTTTACTATACAATCAAAAAAAAATTAAAAAATGTGTTTTTGAGGAAAAAACGCATTGGGACAAAATATGCAGTTACTTTGTCCATCAGGCATAAATGTAACCGCATACCAGTCCCATTCTGTTTGTTCACCAATATCGCTCTGATGCGGTATGCTTTGTCATGGGGTTCGTTCGAATATTACGTAAGACATTTTCCAACCATTTTAACTCTCCCTTCACCATGTAGTACATTCATAAGATATGATCAACACCCCTCCCTTTCCACGTTACAGGCCAAAAATGTAGAATTATAAATTTGAAACATAAAAAGACGCAAAACCTGCTCCCGTTATTTAGCGTATTATGTAATATTTGACCGACTAGAATGAATTAAAAATTGCTTTTCTAAGCATGTGTTTCACGGAGATTTCACATTTAAAAATCAAATTTCGAAATCAAAATGTCCTAGAGCTAATCAAGAGTTACTTTGATGATTGTGATGAAAGTTCTTTCGACGAAGATTGTGGATTTGATGCGATGACAAGAGCTGGGAAGTTATTTCTATCTAAAATCGTGAAAAAATGCAATGGTTTTGGTCGAATTTCACTTCTTTCTTGTCGGACAAGAAAGAGAGGGATCATGGCAATTCGATAATGTGAGCCAATTCTTATTTTCAAATGCAGATCAGTTTAAAAGCACTCTGGTGAGGATGCAACATGTGGAAGTTTTTGTTCCATAAAAGCGGAAAAACTTGTTTCTGTGGATAATGATCATCAAGGTGATGCAGCTTTATATGCTCCATCTTCAAATGCAGATTAAGAGAAGGTCCGTTATGCATTGAATGGTGTTTCCCGTTTTATGCATGCTGGTCATGATTCAGATAGTTGTTTTTTTGCCACAGAGACGGAATCAGTGAACACCGGAACGAAAAAATAGCAAAAAACAATTTCGGAATCGCGACTTAACAGGAAGACGGCGCGGCGCCTTGCTCTTGTTGTAATTTTGGAGAATTTCGGATGCGTCAAAGAGTGCGGCCATTAGGATTCCGAAGATATATTATCGTGAAATAAGGATCCCTGTATCTTCACTACAGTAACTCTGTAAAAGGTGGGGACTTGAAGTACTGCAATATATTTACAAACAAACAAGAAAACTAATTTCAGCTGACGACTTTCATTTGGAAGGTCAATTGAAAAAGAAGAGTCAACCTCGAGGCATTGACGCTGACAGGAAAAACCAATTAACTTAAAACCATTTAACCATTGGTTGAGGAAGAGAAGAAGAGATCTTTAATTGAATTGTCTCAAACTGGACAAACGGGAGACTGATTGGTAGAATGGATTTTTATTTAATTATTATTCACAATTACAGTTTTTGCTTAATTTATTATTTTTTAATTCTAGAAGGTTTTCAATATTTTTATTTAACTGCCACTTCTAAAACGGGACTCATATGCGGTTACTTTAATAATGGGACTCATATGCGGTTATTTTCAAGATGGGAGAAACCGACCTGATATTTTTTTCATATTTTTTGTAACTAACTGCTAAATTTTATTATTGCTTTCGAAAATATGATAAAAAATAAGGCAATTGTGCAACATAACTCAAAAACGTCAAAAAGTAATATGGGACTGATATGCGGTTACAGGCAGATTTTGTACACAGATTTTAGTGAAGCATTTGACCGTGTCGATATGCCTATGCTTGTATTTAAATTGCAAAAAATTGGAATTAAACCCAAATTCCTCAAATGGCATAATTCGTACATAGCCAATCGTGATGAAGTTGTAAGATTTAAAGGAAAACCAATCAACACCTATTCATGCCACTTCGGGAGTCCCACAAGGACTCGGACCACTTTTATTCATTCTATTTGTAAATGACTTATCTTTTATTCCTAGGAAACTAAAATTTTTAATTTACGCAGGCGACATGAAACTTTGATTAAAAATAAAAAATGCAGAGGGCATCAACGCGTTTAAGAATGAGATATTGTTGTTCCATACTTGGAACTCGGCTACAACTGTATGTAATCTAATTAGTCGAAAGCGAAACATACCTAATATACAAATAACTTAAGGCGATTAGAATGTAGAGAAGTGTGATAGAGTTAGGGATTTAGATGTTGTTTTAGACTCAAAAATTTACATTCATTGATCATTATAACACAATTATAAACAGAGCTAAAAACATGCTAGGATTTATTCAACTTTTTTGGTTTAAACTTCATGACCCGTATACGATAAAAACACTATACATTGCTTTTGTCAGATCAATACTAGAATATAGTAGCATTGTTTGGACTCCATTCACAATAGAAAGACATGAAGAAAGACTAGAGTTAGTACAAAAGCAATTTTTGTTATACTCACTAAGAAAGCTAGGATGGACTGTATTTCCCTTACCACTTATAAGGCTCAATGTATGCTTATCAATAATCAAACATTAAAAGAGCGTCGTGAATTTGCTATTGCGTTATTTATTAATAAAATAGTCTCCCACAGTATTGATTCAACCGAAATTTTATCAAAATAAAACTTTTACATACCAACAAGGCATTTAAGACATCGACAGTTATTTGCTACAAATTATCATCGCACATACTATGCAAAATATGGGCCGATTAACCAAATGATGGCTAATTACAATAACCATTGCCATAGTATAGATTTTACAATGTCGAAACAAACATTAAAACAATATTTCCGCGCGTGCTAGATTTAAGTTATGTTAATACTTATTGTAATTAAAATGGTCTACAACTGATAGACGACGCCAAATAAATAAAATCAAAATACTAGCATGGGGTCGCTGACACACTCGTGAATACAATTTCCGTGCCCTTGTTGCTGCGCGTTGCCTCTGCTCTGCACTTTGTTTAGCGATTTTTTACTTCATGTAGGTCTTCAGGTTGTTCCGTTTCTTGATACGTTGAATTATTTTGATTGGCCAAATCACATATCGACATTGATTTGTCCTTCCGAATTTAAGCTACCACTTTCTGATCCAGTTTTAGGTTAGAAGATCCGGGTTTTCTGCCTCTTACTGACAGTTCATCCAAAGAAAAGTGTTCCCAAAACTTGGTTATGATGGAACTCTCGCGTAAGGCACTTCGACATTTTGAAAACAAAGAATTTAAACCGTGCAAACAAGTAAACACACGAAAAATTACAGTCAAATGCACAGCATGCTATGATGAACACACTAAAACCATCACAAATACACGCGTACAACGCAAATGTATGTGAATAGCTAATTTTCGATCATTCCTTACTACTTTCTCCATACTGAAACATTCAAAATCGATAGCCGCCAAGCTGATGGTTTTCGGAACATTTCCAACATTTACTAAGCACATTCGCAAATGCGATTTTTGTTTTGAAATTCGGCATAGCCTACTGGTGTAGTGTAGATGTTTTCTCAGTGCCTAATTTTTATATGCAGAACCGTTTACGATTGCATTCGGTTTGAGTCAGCTGAGTGAGATTATTTGGATCAGACTCATTTCTTTAATTCTATTACACATAATTTATCGGTTCACACGATGAACTAAACTAGTGCTAAGTAACTAGTACAACATATTGATAGGGGAGGATGGTACAAAATGCACCGTTTAAGCAATATCGTGAATTTCTAGGTAATTGTAGCTGAAATATAGGAATAAGTTATTGAGTATGGTGCATTACGATGTTTTCGTTGTAGATCAAATGTGATTTTAATTCTAAACGATGGTTTTTCATGATATTTTAAACCTTTTCCAATATGATGCCAAGACGACTTCAGGGTAAAACGCCCGTTTTATTGCTCAATATGCACCCTAAAATTGGGTTAAGACGCACCACAACACTGCACTATGATACGAATGAACAAATTTCGCGACAAAAATCGATAACTCAAAAACCATTAACTTTAGACAGATGATGTCTTCTGGAGATTTAATTTAAAAAATAAGATCTATCTTTTGATTTGGGTGGTGACTAGGTTGGTCTTTTTATACTGAAAATAAAATTTTCAACTTTTTATTCATATGATTTAGAGGTTTTTTTTTCGCTTGTACAGAATTGTAGATATTTTAATTTAATGAACTTTTGCACATAAATATAATTAGAAAAATGTACTTAAAATGATGTAAATAAATGTAAGTAAACAAATGTAAATGTGTTAACACAGACAAACATACATAACACTTGCAGTTTCTTTCATTGATTACGCACTGAACATCCACTTCAAATGTTTCTTAGTTGGTAATATCGCCACAGATAGCGCGTATACTCGATTTTCTTACGTTTAACGTTAACACATTACCGCCATCTATTCAGCTTAATCATCCATCACAGTGTGCTGAACAGAACGCGCAGGTGTGTTAGTGACGATGATTTGTAGTGTCAAATGTTCGATATGTTATGTCTGTTTGTCTGTGATATATTGTTTTATTAAAAAAAGGAGATGGATTAATATAAAAATATAAACATTTTCATAAAAAAGAGTTAATGGTCTTCGAGTTATCGATTTTTGTCGCGAAATTTGTCCATTCGTACCATAGTGCACTGGTATATTATGCACCACATTAATGGGATAGCATGCACCGCTTGTAAAAAGTAAAAACACAGCTATAAAAAGTGACTCATTAGAGGTGTAAAGTTTCAACATATCGCCACGTCCTCTTAGCTCTGTTTGGTTGTCAAGCAGCCAATGGCTATAGAATAAAGACGTTGCGCACAACGTTGTTATATGTTGCCAACTCCTCATTATATACACGCTTAGAAAAAAATACCCAAAGGAGCAGTTAAATGTGGGTAGCACGTTGGGTTTATTTGTGTAAATCTACCATTGGGTTCAAATTACTTACTTTTGAGTAGAATTTTACCAGAAGTAAGTTTTGTATACCCAACATTGGCTTCATACATTTAACCGCTCCACTGAGTATTTTTTTCTTAGCGTGTAGACGTATACATAACGACACAGTGCGTTCTGCCCCAGTTTTAGTTTCGCATGCTTTTGTCTAAATATTCTGAAAATACGTGGAATTATAGTGAAGTTTTGACACTATCTTGATGTTTTGTTGTGTGCGATATATGTGAAGTGGATTTATTATAAACCATGGATATTAACGCTTGTTAAAAGCTTATTTGAATAACACTATTATTTACATGTGAGTAACAGTTGGGACAATTTCTTCAATTTTGATCATATTTGGTGTATATAGTGCCTTAGCCTACTACCAAATTATGAGTTATGCTGTTTTATTTAAAATTTGATAAAATATAATTCCATTAAATCTATAGTTTTAAAGATTTGAGCATATTTATTGAGTGCGTCATTCTACCCCACCAGTGCATTTTGTACTGTTCTCCC